>ML381449.1:11937-58559 GCA_005239525.1 Nicotiana knightiana
AAAAAAATCACAACTATGTCACGCGAACGTGTACATAATCACGCTAGCTTAATTAAAATTGCGCCTAAAGCACTCTAACGATGTTCATTATTCTTCCTAAACTTTGGTATTATTGTAAAGTCATGAGGTTTGGATTTATTTGTGGGATAAGCATATGAAGCTATTTGAAATCATAAGTCATTTACATTAGGTAATTTCCGTCTACACCTTAAGAGTTAGCTGCTAATCTAGCAAAAATAAAGACATTATTTTTAACAATTACATGAAGCACATCAATGATCCACGTTAAGAGATAAACAGGGACATGTCTAAACAATTAACAAAGCTTTTCAACTTTAGCTAACAGTTCACATAGCTTTTTTTTATTTTTTATTTTTTATTTTTTTTATGTTTAAACTTTGGGTTTTAAATTCAAAAGAAAAAAAAATCTACTTATTCAACAATCTTCAAATAAATCAGAAGGCCAAAGATGCTAAAATATTCTATATGAACTAAACATGTAGATGCAAAATCAAATAGCAACAAAAAAATTTAACTAAGAGATGACCACCCCGATGTAATAGTATTATCAAACGCTAAAAATAGAAACTGACCTTTAAATGAAAAAATTTGATTATGTATTGGACTTTTCTGAATAGAGTGTCAATATAACTCGAACACTACCTGTATCATCAACCAAAGACCTCAAACGCAAACTTCGAACAGGCGCCTCGACCACACCTTGATGGACTGAGCTCAACTTAAACGAACAACAACAATTAATGAAGGTGGAGTTGCTGCGTTTTTTGGAGTGTTTTAATGAAGGAAAGAAAGGAAAATTAGTGAGGCGTTTCAGCCTCTTCCGTTCCTCTCTTTCTCTGTTTTTCGTTTCCTTTTTTTTTTCTTTTCCGTTTTTTCTTTTCCTCTCTTCTGACTCTTTCTTTTCTCTCTTTTCTTTTCCGTTTCTTTCTTTCTCTTCTTTTCTGTTTCTTTCTCTCATTTCTTTCTCTTCTTCTTGCTTTTTTTTTTTTCAGAATCTCCTCCCCTTTCTTTGTGTACCCCTTAATTATATATAGATGTATATGTTTTATAGTAACTGATGTGAGGAAGTAGTGTGCTAAATGGGGAAGTGGAGAAAATGTGTGAAGGAGTGGGGGTGAGGCAAGAGTGAAGTGGGGAAGTGGGGAAGTTGGGTGATATTTTTTTTTATATTTTTTTATTATTATTATTATTTTTTTATTTTAACTCTTTTTTTTCGTTTTTTTTTTATTTAAATATTTTTTTTTAAATTGAATAAAAGAAGATAAAATACACATCTATATATATATATAAATACTTTTAGACTTTAAAAGGACTATATAAATAAGAAAATTCACTATTTACATTAAGGGTCAAATTATACTAAAAAAAACTACTATAACTTACATTTAAATTAAAAGAAACCAAGTTTTATATTCTAAGAAAGTGAATATTTTTTGTTGTTTTTAATTTTCTTAACTAAAACCTATTAAGAGTAAGATAAAATTTAAAATATTAAGATTAGACCTAAAATTAATATTTACAGCAAAATAGTATAGAATTTGGGTGTGGTCAAAAAATAGTTGTTCACACCTGGATCCCAAGTTCAGACCGATAAAGCAAAACAGAAGGCCCCAGTCCGAGGTAAAGCACGCCTTCATCAAGGACGAGGTTACCAAACTTCTCAATATAGGGTCCATTCGAGAGGTAAAATATCCCGAATGGTTAGAAATGTAGTCATAGTCCCCAAAAAGGGGAACAAACTTAGAATGTGTGTGGACTATAAGGACTTGAATAAAGCATGTCCAAAAAACTCTTTTCCCTTGCCTAACATCGATCGAATGATCGATGCCACGGACAGCCACGAGACCCTTACCTTTCTCGACGCGTATTCTGGGTACAATCAGATCTAGATGGACCCAGAGGATCAAGAAAAGACTTCTTTTATCACTAAGTTTGGGACCTATTGCTATAATGTAATGCCCTCCGGGCTAAAAAATGCGGGAGCTACGTATCAACGCCTATTTAACAGGATGTCTGAAGAACATATAGGTAAATCAATGGAAGTTTACATTGACGATATGTTAGTTAAGTCCCTGCACGTAGAGGACCATTTGACTCATTTGCAGGAGATATTCAAAATTTTGAGGAAATACAACATGAAGCTTAACCAAAAAAGTGTGCTTTCGGGGTCGACTCGGGAAAATTTCTCGACTTCATGGTGTCAAATCGAGGAATTGAGATCAACCCCAATAAAATTAGGGCTATCGAAGACATCACCGTCATGGACAGTGTGAAAGCCGTTCATAGGCTAATCGAACGGATAGTTGCCCTGGGTCGATTCATCTCGAGGTCATGAGACCGAAGCCACAGGTTCTTTTCCTTACTCAAAAATAAAAATGATTTTACATGGACCCCGGAATGTTAACAAGAATTGGAGGAATTGAAACGGTACCTATCGAGCTCGCCTTTGTTCCACACTCCAAAGGTAGATGAGAAATTGTACCTATACTTGGCAGTGTCCGAGATAAAGGTAAGTGGTGTGTTAGTTCGAGAAGAACAAGGTACGCGGTTTCATGTTTATTATGTGAGTCGGACCTTAGGAGATGCTGAAAATAGGTATCCTCACTTAGAGAAATTGGTACTTGTATTAATAAGCGCATCTAGAAAATTAAAGCCATATTTTTAGTGCCATCCCATATGTGTGATCACCACTTATCCGCTCTGAAATGTTTTGCACAAGCCCGAATTGTGGGGCCGATTGTCCAAATGGGCAGTCGAACTTGGCGGGTACGATATCGAATATCAACCCTCAATGGCCATTAAGTCTCAAATTTTAGCAGACGTCGTGGCTGATTTTATGCCAAATCTCGTACCCGAAGCGGAAAAGGAATTTCTATTTAAATCAGGTACTTCATCGGGGGTATGGACGCTCTTCACGAACAGTACCTCAAATGTGAAAGGGTTCGGGCTCGGTATTGTTTTTAAACCTCCTACATGCAACATTATTAGAATCCATTAAAACTGCCAAATTGACTAACAACGAGGCAGAGTATGAGGCCATGATTGCAGGTCTCAGCTAGCTAAAAGCTTGGGGGTGGAAGTAATCGAAGTTAAGTGCGACTCCCTACTGGTGGTAAACCAGGTAAACGGAACTTTCGAAGTTCGAGAGGATAGGATGCAAAGGTACTTAGACAAATTGCAGGTAACCTTGCACCATTTTAAAGAATGCACTCTACAACACGTGCCTCGAGAGCAAAACGATGAGGCCGAAACACTTGCCAATTTGGGGTCATCGGTCGAAGAAGATGAGATCAGCTCGGGGATTTTCGTCCAATTCTCGAGGTCTTGATCGAGGAAGGACATGCTAAAATAAATTCTACAAGCTTAACCTGGGACTGGAGAAACAAATACATCGAGTACCTGAAGAACGGGAAGCTTCCGTCGAATCCCAAATAATCGAGGGCCTTGCGGACCAAAGTCGCTCGATTCACATTAGACAAAGATGGAACATTGTACAGGAGGACGTTTGATGGTTCATTGGCGATCTTCTGGGACCAGGAGATACTGACTATGTTCTACGAGAAATCCATGAAGGCACTTGCGGGAACTACTCTGTCGCCGAGTCACTAGTTCTAAAGGTTATCAGAGCAGGATATTATTGGGATAGCATGGAAAAACACTCTAAGGAGTTCGTTCAAACATGAGATAAATGTCAGAGGTTTGCACCGATGATCCATCAGCCCGACGAACAACTTCACTCAGTCATATCCCCATGGCCATTCATGAAGTGAGGAATGGACATCGTCGGTCCTCTGCCATCGACCCCAAGCCTTCGAAAAGGTTAGGGAAAAATTAGTGGTCGACTTCATATGGGATCACATCGCATGTCGATTCGAGATACGCGCGGAAATAGTATGTGATAATGGCAACAGTTCATCGTAGCAAAGTAACGGAATTCCTCGAAGATCACAAAATAAAGAGGATAATATTGACACATATCATCCTAGTGGGAACAGACAAGTGGAATCAACGAACAAGACTATCATCTAAAACTTGAAGAAAAGGCTAAATGAAGCCAAAGGGAAGTGGAGAGAAAAATTGCCCAAGGTTCTATGGGCGTATCGGACAACATCGAAGTCCAGTACCGGAGCAACTCCATTTTCCTTATATATGGCTCTGAGGCCTTAATACCGGTCAAAGTTGGAAAGCCAAGTGCCATATTTCGATATGCAACAGAGGAATCAAACCACGAGACCAGGAGTACTAGCCTCGAGTTGTTAGATAAAAGACGAGAAGCTGCACTCGTTCGAATGGCAGCATAAAATCAATGGATCAAGAGATACTACAACAGAAGAACTAACCTTAGATATTTCAGAGTCGGGGACTTAGTCCTAAGAAAAGTCACCATCAACACTCGAGACCCTAATGAAGGGAAACTCGGTCCTAATTGGGAAGGACCCTACCAGATCCTCGACATTGTCGGAAAAGGGTCTTACAAACTCGGAACGATGAACGGCGAACCATTGTCGAACAACTGGAACATATCATTCCTTAAGAGGTACTATTGTTGATGTATGACTTTCTCTTTTATTTCATGTTACATAAATATTAGAAACTAACTAATTGCAGAGATTCGATCCAAGAAATCGAGGCCTCGAGTTTTAAAGTACGTGTTGCACTCTTTTTCTCTTAGACCGGTTTTTATCCCAAATGGGTTTTACCGGTGATGTTTTTAACGAGGCAACAACTATGTGCTACCTGAGATTAAGTCAATAGTATCCAGGGCTTCTTTACAATCAACCTCGAATACTTGGGGTTATCACCCTCGGATGTTATGTGTTCGAGAAATATATCTAGTATCAATGGGTCTCGATAAAAAGAATTTTGTAATGGGCCAAACAGTCGAATGAACCATGTCTATATAGATTAGCCGAGTCCCGACAACAAAACATGTACGCATGTAGAAATTATTCAAAGAAGCATTTTCTTTTCTTGAACAACTCATGTTCCGAAATAATTTTCTACTATATGAGTCGTGTACTTATGATTCTCATCTATGGTGCAAAACTAACACTTGTGAAAAATGGCTCAAGGGAGAAATACAAGCATACCTCGAATACTCGGGGACTGTACATTTGAAATATCTAAATTCGAAATCATAAGACCTCAAAGAGGCACCCCTCGATATATAGGCCAAGGCCACTAGACTCGGGGAGTTCGAAGTGTTGTCGGGAAGTAAGTCCAAGAGACATACTCGAAGGCTACGGCCAAAATAAACCGGCTCAGAGACGTCTGACTTCCACCATGAACAAAAAGGCCTTCAAATACTTTGAAAAAATGATTAAATAAGGCTACCCTCAGCAAAGCAAAAAAAAGGACCTCGAGAAAATCAGCCCTCGAGTAACTTAAAGTCTTCGATAATATCAGCCTTCGAAAAAATCTCAAGGGGTATCAAATTGTCTTAACACAAACACGTTAAGCCATAAAGAAAAATAGGTTCCGATAATCGGATCCTCGAAAAACCCAATGGGTGTAAAATTATATGCTAAGGCATAAGAAATTTTCACTAAGTCTTTTAGCCGAAAAGGGAAAAATAATAGCCATTTTTAGAGACCGAATTGGCCCAACCTAAAGAGTCTAAGGGCTGATCTAAAGAGATTAAGGGCCAATATAAAAGCCTAAGGGCCAATACAATTGGAGTTCGAGACCTTGTTCTCATTCGATTCAAACCCAAGGGTTCCGATATTCCGAGCTCAAACAAATGTTAATCACAGCTCGGAGATTTACCTAAAGGATATAATGCGGTGAGCTCGAAAAATTTAACAATTATTTGATAAAAACCTAAGGGTTTACTTCATCCTAAATTCAGGATTCATTCGAACTTGATTATTTAAGATAACACATCTATCAGTTCGATCGAGACACCCCCGGAATAAGGTATCGAACAAATTTTGAATTCAGGGACTTTCCCTCGTATAAACGAAAAACTTAAGGGTTTATTTCGGTTACAAGTTGAATTATAACAAAAAAAAAATTTTGACGTTTCCAATAAGGGCAAAAAGATTATCTGGAACTGAACACATACGAAGGCATCAAGAAGAAATTTTCTATTATATATCAAAAACATGTACAAGAGGCCAGTTAAAGCCTTACAAAAGAGAAAAGAAGTTTGAATCTAACTACGATCGGGGCTAGTCCCTTTAGGGCCGGCTTCCTCTCGAGCAGCTTCTCCAGGAGCAACTTCTTCAGTGGCCTCATCTCCATCTTCTCCACTTCCAGACCCGCCTCGGCTGCCCTCTGCGTCATCATCATTATCTTCGGAAGAGGCGAGCTGCTTGGCTTCGGTCTCGAGTTCTTTGGCCCGAGCAATTTCCTCGGAGAGTTCAAAACCTCGAGCATGAATTTCCTCGAGGGTTTCCCTCTGGGATTGGCATTTTTCCAAATCACTACGCCACTGCTCTCGGTCGGAAGCCTCCCGTAGCAGTGATTGAACAGCTTCAGCATCGGCATGGTACATGGCAATGGACTTGTCCGCCATGACCTTGGTCTTCTCGATCTCCGCCTTAGACTCAGTAAGCCCGACTTCAAGTTCTTCGAACCTCTTGTCCTAGGCCAAAATTTTCCCTCTAAGGCTTTGGAGTTGGGCCTTAGCTGAAGATAGTTTGGCCAAAGCTGTCTCCTTTTTCGCAGCAAGGCGATCCATTCTACCTTTCCACTGATCACAGTCGGCCTTGACCTGATCGACCTCTGCCAAGAGCATCTCGATCTTCCCCATCTTCTGCTGCAGCTGGGACCTCGAAGTATTAGCTTCCATAGTCGAGTTGATTCCATACTTTATCAGAAGGGTGGTTACCTGCTTGTCTAACTTGGCCTCCTCTTCATGAGCCTTGGCCAGGTCTGCTTGAAGATCCTTTATGACCTCATCTTTTTTACCACAAAGAATCTTTAGGGAATTTCTCTCTTCCGAGACATTCTGAAGTTCGGCTTCACACTGACTAAGGTCATCTTGGAATTTGGCAGAAGTCTACACAAATAATGAAACACAAAGTTAGATTTGTAAGGAAATAGGCGAAGAGAAATAACCGAAAAGTGACTGGTACTTACCTTGGAAAAAAGACGCTGGACTTCCGCTGTGAGGATCGAAGCGCCAATAATATCGGAGGTGTCATCGACCCCCATAAAATAATCCCGAAAAGGATCACCCACGCTAGAGCCTCCACCGATCTCGGGGGTCTTCAGCCTTTGGGCCTACCTTATTTCTACATCAGAAAAGGCCGACATTGAAGGCAGTTGACCAATTGTCATGGCCCTGAGCGAATCGCTCGGGACGCTCTGTCCGATCTTCTGAGTTTTGGAACCAGCCTCGCTCGGTATAAAAGCTGATGATCGAGAAATCACCTCAACCTCAGGAGACCTGGGGTTCACCTCCAAATTTTCCTTCGAAACCTCCTTGATACGAGGCTCAGTTATAGCAAGTGGAAGCTCGGAATGTGGGTCAACCTCGGCGGCCTTCCTAGGATGGGCTATCAACGTCAAAGTGTCTTATTTTTCTTCCTCATCCTGATCTCTCAACTTTTGGACCGTGACCACTGAGAGAGCGACCATTTTTCTCCTCACCCTTCGAGGTTTGGGTTTGGAAACTTAGGGTTGCGAGAGATCCTTTCTCTTCTTATCCTTCTCCGACCTTGGAGTCGGGGACTTGGCTTCTCCTCCTTCACTCGAAGGCCTCCGAACAGTATACTTGGTCATACCTACATGAGGAAAGATTAGTAACGAAGAAAACATGTGACTACTTCGGAATGTATAAGAAGAGATCCTTACCATGGTTCTTGGCCTCCCACCTGCCCTTGACAAATCCCTCCACGCTCGTTCAGCACGAGTCAAATTAGAGGCGAGCTTATGGATACAGTCCTCAAAATCAAGCACCGCCTGAGGCATCCAAGGGACAGCTGCACGATTTAGGGAGAACGTTAGACAAAATGAAAATAAACACGAAGATCGAAAAATACAAATTCACTTACGTTTGAAATTCCATTCCTCAGGGAAGGACATACGGTATTATATCACACGTCCTCACCCGTATGAATCGGCTCATCCAGCCTTGATCTTTATCCTCGTCGATGCTTATGAATAGAGTCTTCGTTACCCGACAATGAAGCTTAATTAGTCCTCGATAGAGTCGAGGCTGCTATAATCATATAAAATGATTCAGAGTGAACTCCAACCCACCGACCTCGTTAGAGAAGAAGCATAACATAATCACTATGCGCCAAAATGAAGGATGGAGCTGACCGAATGTGACTTTGTACCTCCTACAGAAGTCGAAAATTACCGGATTGACGGGACCCAGTGTGAAGGGGTAAGTGTAAACACTTAAGAACCCCTTCACGTGTGTGGTGATGCACTCTTCAGGTCTAGGAATGTACACCACTACCTCCGAACCGCATTTGCAATCCTTCATAGCATTGACATATCCCTTAGAAATCGAACATATGTACATCGACACATGTTCGCATCAGCCCGGTACCAATGAGGGGTTCTCGACTTTAAGGTCGGTTTTAAGAACGCATGAGCTAGGAACATATTCATGGGGGCCGATTCTACCGATGTCTTATCACCGACCGGTCGGGAAGAGGAAGACGGAGCCTTTTCCTTTTGCGGCACAATTTTGGAGGTTCTTACCATTTGTGTATGTAAAGGAAGTATAAAGAAGGTGTAAAATTGGTGGCTCCGGTAAAAAAAACGGTGGCGTAATGAGCGGAAATGGGAGAAAGATAAGGAGAATTGGGAAATCAAGGGTTTATAATCAAATCAAGGTAAAATTTGAATCAACAAAAGAGGTGGTATTTATAGGCTTGTGACGACGGTTCGATATCACTAGTGGTCGACCGATGACTGACATGCATTGATAGTTTTGGGAACCAAACCGACGGGACGTTTAGGTCATATCCATTTCTTACGTCATGGATATGACATCATGATCGAGGCACAGGGGAATCAAGGCTCAAGTCGTTTCTTATCATTTCATTCTAAGAAACACGGGGACTATCTGTATACGGTTAAAATCGACCATGTCCGATTTTAGGGGCTCGAAGGTATGCCTCGAGATTATGTTTGTATCAAAGCAAGCTCGAGCTTAAAGAACACAGAGTATGGAGGATCGAGATCAAGCAATATCGACATTGAGTAACGGAATAACAATATATCTGCAATCGACCACAAATCTCGACGGGAATCTCGGGATTTACAGGACCCTTAACGGCTATTGATATTAAGCATCTATTTTGTTTCCGAAATTAGAGTTATACCTTATATAGGTTCCTCTACTATATAATGAGGAACCCTGTTCACTTGTAAGGAGGATTTTTTTTACACTCATTTATTGAGAAATAACAATACGTTGCTCTTTTGTTTACATACAATTTCCTATTGTTCTTACTGTTCTTATTGTTCTTGTTGCTCTTAATGCTTGATCTCGAGCGTATTCCAAATCGAGATCGATAACTTGCAAACTGCACTGATTTCATTCATGTTAATCGCTTAACTCATTTATTTATTTAGTCATTTGTCAATTGGCGTTGAATTAGATCACGTATGCTTAAAACCACATTACAAGTTTAATTGTGTCACGACCCAAACTACCATGTCGTGATATGGCACCTATCGTAGTACTAGGTTAGCCGACATTACTCAAAACAATGTGATATTTCATTTCAAAGCTAATTTCAAGCTATTTCATAGTAAAACTTCATAAAGAAATTCAAAACAAATGAAAGGTGCGGAAAGAAAAGCACGGCATCAGGTGTCACTAGTCATAAGCATCTACAATACCTGTCTAACAATACTAAGACTAATACCATCCAGAAATATACTAAAACAGCTATAGGAAGATAGGAGGGAAAAGAGCAGGGCTGCGATCTCCATGCAGCTACCTTGCCAACTCCAACAGATCCGCGACGGATGAAATCAACACTCGCTAGCACGTCTAGTAACACCTGGATCTGCACACAAAGTGCGGGGAGTAACGTGAGTACACCAACTCAGTAAGTAACAACCATAAATAAAAGTTGAGCAGTAGTGACGATCAGTAAAACACATAAAGTCCACAGTATGAAATCTCAGTAAAGTACAACATGCTTTCAAATCAGTATTTGAGTCAAATCATCTCGTTAGAAAACCTGTTCCGGTAAAATTCATTTAAAGATATTTCTCGACAATCTCAACAGAGGCTCAATGCAAAAATAGAGTGAAAAATGATGAAAACATAAACAGCCCCTAGGGAAAAACATCACTCATATACATCCCCTCGGGCAAGCCTCACATTCACTCGTAAACAGCCCCTCAGGCATACCTCACAATCACTCATACCAGCCCCTCGGGCATACCTCACCATCACTCATGCCTCCCAGACAGTCAGAACTCGGCACTTGGCACACGCACTCAGTAGGTACTTGCGCTCATTGGGGGTGTGTACAGTCTCCGGAGGGGCTCCTTTAGCCCAAGCGCTATATCAAGCCAAATCATGGCGTAAATCACTCAATCCCTCGGCCAATATCAACATGTTGCGGTGTGCAACCTGATCTCATTAATATCCTCATAAAATAAGGCCCTCGGCCTCACTCAGTCATAAACCTCACAAGCCACTCAGGCATTTTAGTAAAAACAGGGAACTCAGCCCAAAACAATATTTATGTGCATCAAAACAGAGTAATAAAAATGAATTTTGCAGTAAACAGGTTTAATCATGACTGAGTATAGATTTCAAATTGAAAACAGTGAGAGGATAGTAAGAAAAGGCCCCTGAGGGTCCAAAAAGTACTGGCACAAGGCCCAAACATGGCATTCAACCCAATTCACAGAAACTCTTTCTAAAACACATAATCATTATATAGTTTCAACAAAACTATGCAACTCTACAGTTGCTACGGGACGGACCAAGTCACAATCCCCAATAGTGCACGCCCACATGCCTGTCACCTAGCATGTGTGTCACCTCAAATTAGTGAAATGATACAAAATTTGGGGTTTCATTCCCCCAAGACTAGATTTACAATCGTTACTTACCTCAACCGGTCAAATCTCTGCCTCGCGATGCTCTTGCCTCTCGACTCGGCCTCCAAATGCTCCGAATCTATTCAAAATCAGTATATTACCATCAATATATGCTAATGGAATGAATTCTACAGGAAAAACTATCAAATTAGCCAAAAAATCCCGAAATCGGCTAAAACCCGACCCCCGGGCCCACGTCTCAAAATCCGACAAAAGTTACAAAACTAGAAATCTCACTCACTCACGAGTCCAAGCATACCAAATTTATCAAAATCCGATCTCATTTGGTCCCTCAAATTCCCAAGCCCTAATCCTCTCAATTTCATCCCTAATCTTCACTAATTACATGTTTAATCAACGGAAAATTACCATAAATATGAGCATTAGGACCCAAGTAACTTACCTCAATGAAAACCCCCTTGATTCCCTCTTCAAAGTTCTCCAAAAGCATCAAAATCTGAATATCAATGTTGAAGAATACTAAAAAATTCGCGAAGTGTGCAATATATACTTTCTACCCAGGCTTCTTGCACCTGCGGCCTTTTTCTCGCACCCGCGCGACCGCACCTGCGGTCCAAGACTCTGCACCAGTGGAAGTCACTTATTCGCCTAGACTCCGCACCTGCGTCCATGCCTCGCACCTGCGGGCTCGCAGGTGTGTCCAAGCTTGTGCACCTTCCTCAGCTTCCCGTTTTTCACATCTGCGATCATTCCACTGCACCTGCGCTCCCCTTCCACAGGTGAGGAACACCAAAATAACTTACACCAGCTGATTTTTCACCAACACCAAAACCAATCCGCTAACTATCTGAAACACACCTGAGGCCCTCGGACCTCAACCAATAATACCAACAAGTCACATATCAATATACAAACTAAGTCGAGATTCAAAACACTCAAAAACAACGTCAAAACACCAAATCACCCTAGGATTGAAGCCTAAGAACTTCTAAACTTCCAAGTTTCCGCAAACGACGCTGAAACCCACCAAACCTCGTCCGAATAACCTCGAATTTTGCATACACGTGACAAATGACCCTACGAACCTACTCCAACTTCCGAAATTCCATTCTGACCCCGATATCAAATTTTCCACTGCCAACCAAAAATCACCAAATTTCTAATTTTGCCAATTCAAGCCTAATTCTACCACGGACCTCCAATTTATGTTCTGGACACACTCCTAAGTCGAAAATCACCTAAAATAGCTAACCGAACCATAAAAATCAAATCCGAGATCGTTTACTCATAAGTCAACATCCGGTTGACTTTTCCAACTTAAACTTCTAAATTAGAGACTAATAGCCTGTTTGGCCATGCTACTAAAATCAGCTTATTTTGAGAAGTGCTTTTCTCAAAAGTACTTTTGAAAAAAGTGCTTTTGGTGAGAACAGTTTGTGTTTGGCTAATTAATTTGAAAAGCACTTTTGAGCAGTAATTAGTGTCTGGCCAAGCTTTTGAAAATTGCTTCTAAGTGTATTTTTCTCAAAAGTGCTTCTCAGAAAAGTGATTTTGGAAAGAAGCTACTTTTTTGTGCTTCTCAAAAATTGCTTCTGCTTCTTCTCAAAAGCACTTTTTTTCCTTCCAAAAGCTTGGCCAAACACCTCAATTTTTGGCCAAAAGTGCTTTTGGCCCAAAATAAAGCTTGGTCAAATAGGCTATAAGTGTCTCATTCCACTCCAAAAGCAACCAACCTAATACCACATAATATAGCTAAATAACACATACAAAAGCAGAAATGAGAGAAACGGGGCTATAACTCTCGGAACGACCGGTCGGGTCGTTACATCATCCCACTCTTAAACAAACGTTCGTCCTCAAACGAGTCTAGAAACATACCTGGAGTCTCAAATAGGCGTGGATATCTTCTCCACATCTCCCACTCGGTCTCTCAGGTGGCCTCTTCCATAGGCTGCTCTCTCCACTGCACCTTCACTGAGAATATGTCCTTTGACCTCAACTTTCGAATCTGCCGATCCAAAATAGCCACCGGCTCCACATCATAAGTCATATCACCCTCCAACTGAACCGTGCTAAAGTCGAAAACATGGTACGAATCGCCAATATACTTCCGATGCATGGAAACATGAAATACCGGATATACACTCGACAAACTAGGTGGCAAGGCCAGCTTATAAGCCACCTCCTCTATCCTCTGAAGCACCTCAAAAGGCCCAATGAACCGGGGGCTCAAATTTCCCCTCTTCCCAAACCTCATAGCACCCTTCGTGGGTCATACTTCAGCAAGACCTTCTCCCCAACCATAAATGACACATCACAGACCTTCCTGTCCGCATAGCTCTTCTGCTTATACTGCACCGTGCGAAGTCGCTCTTGAATCAATTTCACCTTATCTAAAGCATCCTGTACTAAGTCTGTACCCAAGAGTATAGCCTCACCCGGCTCAAACCACCCAACCGGAGATATACACCTCCTCCCATATAAAGCTCGTATGGAGCCATATGAATACTCGACTGATAACTGTTGCTATATGCAAACTCCGCGAGTGGAAGGAACTGGTCCCATGAACCCCCAAAGTCAATAACACAAGCACGCAACATGTCCTCCAATATCTGAATTGTGAGCTCGGACTACCCGTCCGTATGAGGGTAAAAAGTTGTGCTCAACTCAACCTGAGTACCCAACTCTCGTTGCACAACCCTCCAAAACTGCAATGTAAACTGAGTACCTCTATTAGAAATGATGAAAACTGGGACACCATGCAGACGAACAATCTCTCGAATATAAATCTCAGCTAACTGCTACGAAGTGTAGGTGGTACCAATAGGAATAAAGTACGTGGACTTGGTCAGCCGATCCATAATAACCCAAATAGCATCAAACTTCCTCGAAGTCTGTGGAAGCCCAACTACAAAGTCCATGGTGATCCGCTCCCACTTCCACTTAGGGATATCTAATCTCTGAAGCAAGCCACCTTGTCTCTGGTGCTCATACTTAACCTGCTGACAATTGAGACACCGAGCTACAAACCCAACTATATCCTTCTTCATCCGCCTCCACCAATAATGCTGCCTCAAATCCTGGTACATATTCGCGGCACTCAGATGGATGGAATATCGCGAGCTGTGGGCATCCTCAAGAATCAACTCCCAAAGCCCATCTACATTAGGCACACATATCCGGCCCTGCATCCTTATCACACCATCATTACCAATAGTCACATCCATAGCAAGTGAGGGTCATCATACTGACGCTCCCTGATACGGTCATAAAGGGAAGACCCAGAGACCTCGAAAGCCAATACCCGACTAGGATCCGAAATATCCAATCTCACAAGATGGCCCGCTAAGGCCTGAACATCCAATGCCAACGGACTCTCTACTATTGGAATGTATTCTAAACTCTCCAAACTCTCTGCCCGGCGACCCAAAGCATCGGCCACCACATTGGCCTTCCTCGGATGGTATAAAATAGTGATATCATAGTCCTTAAGAAGCTACAACCATCTCCCTTGACGCAAATTAAGATCCTTCTGCTTAAACAGATGCTGCAGATGCGGTGATCAGTATAAATCTCACAATGAACCCCATACAAATAACGACGCCAAATCTTCAAGGCGTGAACAATGGTTGCTAACTCAAGATCATGAACCGGATAATTATTCTCATGGGTGTTCAACTAGCGTGAGGCGTAGGCAATCACCCTACCCCTGCATCAAAACAAAACCAATGCCTATCCTCGAGGCATCACAATACACGGTATAAGAACCTGAAGCTGATGGCAGAACTAACAATGAAGTTGTGGTCAAAGTAGTCTTGAGCTTATGAAAGCTCTCTCCACACTCGTCCGACCACCTGAGTGGATCACCCTTTTGGGTCAATTTGGTCAAGGGCGAAGCAATAGATGAAAATCCCTCCACAAGGCGACGGTATAAACCAGCCAAACCAAGAAAGCTCCTAATTTCCGCAGCTGAGCACGGTCTAGGCTAACTCTGCACCGCCTCTATCTTCTTTGAATCCACCTAAATACCCTCACTGGACACCACGTGCCCCAAGAATGCTACCGAACCAAGCCAAAACTCACACTTGGAGAACTTTGCATAAAGTTTCTCCTCCCTTAATCTCTGTAATACAATCTTCAAGTGCTGAGCATGCTCCTCCTGGCTACGAGAGTACACCAGGATGTCATCAATGAATACAATAACAAAGGAATCCAAATATGGCCGGAATACACTGTTCATCAAATGCATGAACGCTGCTGGGGAATTGGTCAAGCCCAAAGACATCACCAAGAACTCATAATGGCCATAACGGTTCCTGAAAGTTGTCTTGAGAATATCTGAATCCCGAATCTTCAGCTAATGATACCCGGACCTCAAATCAATTTTGGAGAACACCCTCGCTCGAAGTTGGTCAAATAAGTCATCAACACGAGGCAAAGGATACTTGTTCTTGACTGTGACCTTGTTCAACTGCCTGTAATCAATACACATTCTCATGGAACCATCCTTCTTCTTCACAAATAGAACCGGTGCACCCCAAGGTGACACACTAGAATAAACCCCTCATCTAGGAGTTCCTGAAGCTGTTCTTTCAATTATTTCAACTCCGTTGGTGCCATACGGTATGGCGGAATAGAAATGAGTTGAGTGCCCGGCACCAAATCAATACCAAAGTCTATATCCTTGTCAGGCGGCATGTCCGGCAGGCCTACAAAGAACACACCCGGAAAATCACGAACCATTGGAATAGAATCAATAATAGGAGTCTCTGCACTACCATCCCTCACAAAAGCCAAATAAGAGAGGCAACCTTTCTCAACCATACGCTGAGACTTCAAGTATGAAATCACCCTACTCGGTACATAATCTATAGAGCCTCTCACTCGACCTTTGGGAATCCCGGCATCGCTAAGGTCACGATCGTAGTGTGAAAATCTATAACAGCATGACATGGAGATAACCAATCCATGCCCAATATCACATCAAAGTCTACCATACTGAGCAACAATACATCTACTCGGGTCTCTAGACCCCCAATAGACACCACACATGACTGATACACACGGTCCACCACAATAGTATCGCCCAAAGGAGTAGATACATGAATAGATGAAACTAAAGACTCACGAGCATATCAAGAAAATGAGCAAAGTATGAGGAAACATATGAAAATGTGGAACCAGGGTCAAATAATACGGAGACATCTCGATGACAAACTGAAACAATACATGTGATCACGACATCTGAAGCCATAGCATATGGTCTGGCTGGGAGTGCATAGAAACGGGCCTGACCACTACCTGATCGACCTCCCCCCCTCTAGGGCAACCCCTAGCTGACTGACCTCCACCCCTAGCTGGCTAGGTGGGGTGAAGTAACTGGAGCTGAAGTCGATGGCTGACTCCTCTGCTGGGATGAACCCCCATGACGACGAGGACACTACCTCCACATATGCCCAAACTCTCCACACTCAAAATAACTCCCTGGCACGGGGGAAGGGGACTGAAGGGAACCCTTAGCGCCAGGATAACTTGTAGAAGAACCTGGCATGGAGGAGCCCTGAACTGATGGAGCACGGGAAAAACTCTGTGCTGGGAGGGCACTAAGTGATGAATGGCCCTGATGAGAACTGTGAGAACCATGACTTGATGATGCACCCTGGTGAACTGGGCGAGCTGACTGAGCATGCGTGAAAGGACGACCTCTATTGTGATGGAACTAACCCCCATGAGGAGCACCACTGAATCCACCCTGGACACGAGGCCTCTTAGCCTCCTTCTCACTAATCTCCTGACCACGACCATCTCAATCTGTCGATCAATGTCGACAATATCATCAAAAGTAGCACTAGACACCCTCTCTCTGGTCATCAGCAATCAAAGATGACAACCGAGGCCATCTATAAACCTCCTGATCCTCTCGGTCTTTGGGAACTAACCAGACCGCATGTCGAGCCAACTCGGAGAACCGCATATCATACCGTGTAACATACATATCACCATGTCGAAGCTAGTAAAATTTCCTGCACAACTCCTCTCTGCGGGACTCAGGTACAAACTTCTCCAAAAAGAGAACGGAGAACTGCTGCCAAGTAAGGGGCGATGCACCAACCGGCCTACACCTCTCGTAATCCTCCCACCAACTAAATACAGCCCTAGAAAACTATAAAGTAGTAAATAAGACCCCACTGGTCTCTAGAATACCTGTTGTCCGACGTATCCTCTGACACTTGCCCAAGAAACCCTGTGCATCCTCACTCTCGACACCATTAAACAATAGAGGCTGGAGTCTCCCAAACCTCTCCACTCTACGCTGCTCATCCTCTGGCATAACAGGAACTACATAGTCCTGAGCAGCTGCAACTGGCTGGGCTGGATGTGCCCCCGGTGTCTGAAGTCCCTGAACAACCTGCTCAGGTGTGCGAGTGGCGGGAGTCTGAATGCCTCCCCCGACCTGAGAAGTGGTTGCGACCGTAGTAACTGAGACCGCTTGAGCAAGGCCAGTACACATTGATAAGATCTTAACTATGGCCTCCTGAAGTCCAGGAATCACAATAAGCACAGAGGGTGCCTGAGTTGATCCCATTGGGGCATCTGCGGCGGGAACCTGATCTAGAGCAACTAGAGGGTCTACAAGTACTGCCTCGGCTGCTGTGCGGGCTACACCCCTACCCCTACCACGGCCTCAACCACGACCTTAGCCTCTCACGAGCCTGACTGGTGGTTGGTCATCCTGTCCGGTAGTGCGGGTCCTCACCATCTGTGAGAGAAAGAAATAATAGAAGTTTAGTTACCAGAATCAATGGATTCGCACGACAAGAATTCAAGAGTGTGAGATTTTTCCTAAGGGTTCTGAAGCCTCTCGAAGATAAGTACGGACGTCTCCGCACCGATCCATAAGACTCTACTAAACCTGTTCATGACTTATGAGACCTATGTAACCTAGGCTCTGATACCAACTTGTCACGACCCAAACTACCATGTCGTGATGGCGCATATCGTGGTACTAGGCTAGCTTACTCATTACTCAAAACAAAGTGATATTTCATTTCAAAACTAATTTCACAGTAAAACTTCATAAAGAAATTCAAAACTAATGAAAGGAGCGGAAAGAAAAACCCGACATCGGGTGTCACTAGTAATGAGCGTCTACAATATTTGTCTAACAATACTAAGACTAATACATTTCGAAAATCTACTAAAACGACTATAAGAAGATAGGAGGGAGAAGAGCAGCGCTGCGATCACCATGCAACTACCTTTCCAACTCCAACAGATCCACGACGGATGAAATCAACACTCGCTAGCACGTCCAGTAACACCTGGATCTGCACACAAGGTGCAGAGAGTAACGTGAGTATGCCAACTCAGTGAGTAACAACCACAAATAAAAGCTGAGCAGTAGTGACGAGCAGTAAAACACATAAAGTCCACAGTATGAAATCTCAGTAAAGTATAACATGCTTTCAAATCAGTATTTGAGTCAAATCATCTCGTTTAGAAAACCAGTTCCGGTAAAAATCATTTAAAGATATTTCTCGACAATCTCAACAGAGGCTCAGTGCAAAAATAGAGTGAAAAAATGATGAAAACATAAATAGCCCCTCGGGCAAAACATCACTCATATACAGCCCCTCGGGCAAGCCTCACAGTCACTCGTAAACAGCCCCTCGGGCATATCTCACAATCACTCATAACAGCCCCTCGGGCATACCTCACCATCACTCATGCCTCCCAGTTACTCAGCACTCGCACTCAGTAGGTACCTGCGCTCACTAGGGGTGTGTACAGACTCCGGAGGGGTTCCTTCAGCCCAAGCGTTATATCAAGCCAAATCATTGTGTATATCACTTAGGCCCTCGCCAATATGAAACATGTTGCAGCGTGCAACCCGTTATCATTAATATCCTCATAAAATCAGGCCCTCGGCCTCACTCAGTCATAAACCTCACAAGCCACTCAGGCATTTCAATAAAAACAGGGAACTCAGCCCAAAACAACATTTATGTGCATCAAAACAGAGTAATAAAAATGAGATATGCAGTAAACAGGTTTAATCATGACTGAGTATAGATTTCAAATCGAAAACAGTGAGATGATAGTAAGAAAAGGCCCCTGAGGGTCCAAATAGTACTGGCACAAGGACCAAAGATGGCATTCAGCCCAATTTACAGAAACTCTTTCTAAAACACATAATCATTATATAGTTTCAACAAAACTATGCAACTTTACAGTTGCTACAGGATGGACCAAGTCACAATCCCCAACAGTGCACACCCACACGCCCGTCACCTAGCATGTGTGTCACCTCAAAATAGTGAAATGATACAAAATTTTGGGTTTCATACCCTCAGGACTAGATTTACAATTGTTACTTACCTCAACCGGTCAAATCTCTACCTCGCGATACTCTTGCCTCTCGACTCGGCCTCCAAATGCTCCGAATCTATTCAAAATCAGTATATTACCATCAATATACGCTAATGGAATGAATTCTATAGGAAAAACTATTAAATTAGCCAAAAATCCCGAAATCGACTAAAACTCGGCCCCGCGTCTCGAAATCTGACAAAAGTTACAAAACTAGAAAGCCCACTCACTCACAAGTCCAACCATACCAAATTTATCAAAATCCGATCTCATTTGGTCCCTCAAATCCCCAAATCAAACTCTTAAATTCCCAAGACCTAATCCCCTCAATTTCATTCATAATCCTCACTAATTACATGCTTAATCAACGGAAAATTACCATAAACACGAGTATTAGGGCCCAAGTAACTTACCTCAATGAAGACCCCCTTGATTCACTCTTCAAAACTCTCCAAATCCGAATAGCAATGGTGAAGAATACCCTAAAATTTGTGAAGTGTGCAATATATACTTTCTACCCATGCTTCTCGCACCTGCGGCCTTTTTCTTGTACCCACGCGACAGCACCTGCGGTCCAAGACTCCGCACCTACGCAAGTCACTTATCCGCCCAGACGCCGCACCTGCGGCCATGCCTCGCACCTGCGGGCTCGCAGGTGCGTCCAAGCTTGCGCACCTGCGCACCTTTATCAGCTTCCCACTTTTTTCATCTGCGATCATTCCACCACGCCTGCGATCCTTGCACTTGCGCTCCCCTTCTGCAGGTGCGGATACCAGAAGAACTTACACCAGCAAATTTTTCAGTAATATCACCAACACCAAAACAAATCCGCTAACCATCTGAAACACACCCGAGGCCTTAGGTACCTCAACCAATAATACCAACAAGTCACATATAAATATACAAACTAAGTCGAGCCTTCGAAATACTCAAAAACAACGTCAAAACACCAAATCAACCTCGGATTCAAGCCTAAGAACTTCTAAACTTCTAATTTTCCGCAAACGACTGAAACCCACCAAACCTCGTCCAAATATCCTCAAATTTTGTATACACGTCACAAATGTCCCACAAACCTACTCCAACTTCAGGAATTCCATTCCGACCCCGATATCAAATTTTCCACTGCCAACCAAAAATTACCAAATTTCCAATTTTGCCAATTCAAGCCTAATTCTATCATAGACCTCCAATTTACGTTCCGAACACTCTCCGGAGTCCAAAATCATCTAACGGAGCTAAACGAACCATAAAAATCCAAATCCGAGATCATTTACTCATAATCCACATCCAGTTGACTTTTCCAACTTAAACTTCAAAATAAGAGACTAAGTGTCTCATTCCACTCCAAAATCACTCCAGACCCGAACCAACCAACCTGATACCACACAATATAGCTGAATAACACATACAGAAGCAGAAATGGGAGAAAAAGGGCTATAACTCTCAGAACGACAGGTTGGGTCGTTACAAATTGTTACTCGTATTTCGAGGTAAACAGTCTTATTGATGATTATTGAGGAAACGACCAATTCGAAAGTTGTTTATGTGCCTTTCCACAAAGTTTATGTTCTTTCTTGAATGTTTATAATGTTTAGTTCTTTTATGAAATGGTTTCACTTGGAAGCAAATGTGGCTCAACAATATTAGTAGCCTGAAACCAAATTTTAATAAGAGAACTTAAGTTTAGTGTTCTTTCATTTTATTTCATAATTGTTTATCGTGTAGTATTCTTACTAGACATAAAGTTTTTTACTTCATATAGTAATACTATTATTTATATTGGTAATGATTAATTTATGTTAATAAAATATTAGCCATGTGTATGCAATATATCTGTAACGATCCAACCAGTTGATCTGAGCATTTGCACTTCCTTCGGCAGTTTACGGGCGTGAGTAGTTCTGTATGATGTATTATGATTATGTGAATCATCGATTTTGATTTTCAGGTTATTCGGAATCAGTTTAGAAGAATGAATTTTATTGTTGAAGCTTTAAGCTAGAAGAGTTGACTAACTTTGATTTTTTTGAATTTGACTTGGAATGGAGTTTTGATTGTTCCGGTAGGTCTGTATGGTGATTTTGTACTCAGGAGTATTCCCGGATTTTCATTTGGATATTTCTATAAGGTTTTGACACAAGTTGGTAAAATTTAGAAATTTGAAGGTTTGGAAATTTCATAGTTTGATCGGAAATTGACTTTGAGGATATCAGATTGAGATTGTGGTTCCAGGAATTGGAATAACTTCGTCATGTCATTTGGGACTTGTGTGCAACATTTGGGTTCATTCCGGGATGATTTAATATGTTTCGGCGCGAGTTTTGGAAATTGAAAGTTCAAAGTTCATAAATTTTTTATTTGAGGTGCGAATCATCGTTTTGATGTTGTTATGTGTGATTTGAGACCTCAAGTAGGTATGTGTTATGTTATTGAAATTGTCGGTATAGTCGGACAGGGTCCCGAGTGGCTCGGGTGAGTTTCGGACGAGGTTCAGATCATTTCATCACATTTTGGATTTTTTGCTTAGCTGCTGGTTCTGGTGTTCCGCATCTGCAACTGGTATTGTGCAGGTGTGATAGCCGCAGAAGCGAGCCTAGGTGCGAGAATGAATTGTTGGGTGAGAGTCTACAAATGCAGAAGATTATGCGCAAAAGCGCGATCGTATATGCGATTCTTAGCATCGCAGAAGCGACCACTGGAGGGTCGAGGCTGTCTCGCAAATGCGAGACTTTTTCCGCAAAAGCGAAGGTCGCAGATGCGGCCACTTATCCGCAAATGCAAAAATGCTGGCAGAAGCTATAAATCAAGGGTTTTGGTCTTTTCTTCATATTTTGAGACGTGAGACTCAGATTGTGGCGATTTTTGGAGAAACTTTCGCCATATGAATTGGTGTAAGTGTTCTCTACTCGGTTTTCGTTATATTTCATGAATCTATCTTCATTTTTGGCAATTGGTTGATAAATTTTTAAAGAGAAATTGAGGGGTTTTGGCCTAAAGTCTCCTAATATGAATTCTTGAGTTTTGAACATCGAATTGGAGTCGTATTTGAGTGAAACTAGTATGGTTGGACTCATAATTGAATGGGTATCAGATTTTTTGAGTTTTATTGTGTTCTGAGGCGCGGGCTCGGGTGTGATTTTTGGTCGGTTTTGGGTTTTGATTAAGGATTCGATCTTTATCATTTGGAATTATTTCCTCGGGATTTATTTGATGTATTTGAGTTGCTTTTGGATAGTTTTGAGCCGTTCGGAGGTCGCTACGTGCATGATGGCATCTTTGGAGTATCGATTGGCTTGCTTGGCATTGGTATTGGCTTGTTCGAGGTAAGTAGATCTTCTAAACTTAGTGTTGAGGGTATGAAATCCAGTAATACGTGTTATGTGGTTGGTATTGAGGTGATGCACATGCTAGGTGACGGGCGCGTGGGCGTGCACCATGTGAATATGGACTCTGTGGATTCCATTTCACTGTATAGTGGTCGTACTTTGTTGGTATTCGTGTTTTTACCATATGATAAAGTAGTTAAGCTGTCAATCATGCTATACATCATGTTTTAGGCATTATGCCGATACTGTTTGGACCCATAGCGGTCGTTTCTTACTATCATCTCATTGATTTCATTGATATTTCGTACTCAGTCATATCCATGCATTATACCATATCTAAGTCTCATTTATTATTTATTGATACATCATATCATTGTTGTCGGGCTAGTTTCATGACGTTATGAGCCCGTGAGTAAGACTGAAGAGATTGATGACTGAGTGTGGCCGAGGGCCTGAGTGAGAGTGATACTTTGGGATCGGACTGCATGCCGTAGCATGTTATATTGATTACATTTTTATGGGATCGGGCTGTACACCGCATCGATATGTTGATTATATTTTTATGGGATCGGGCTGCACGCCGCAGCATATGTTGATTACATGTTATGGGATCGGGTTGCACGCCGCATCGATATGTTGATTATATTTTTATGGTATCGGGCTGCACACCACAACGATATAATGTTTGGGCTGAAGGAGCCCCTCCGGAGTCTACACATCCCAGTGAGCACAGTCGAGTATATATATGTGGATTAGGTTGCACGCCGCAGCAGGTATTGTAGAGCGCTGAGTGATTGAGTGTGCTGAGCATAGTGAGAGAGAATGCGAGATAGTGAGATGTAGCACTCTGAGAGTGTCAGTACATGAGCTCATCATTGAGATGCATTGCATTTGACATACGTACTAGAGATACATGCATAGAGATGCATTTCCTTCTGCTACCCAATTTTGGAGACATTTATGATTTTACCTGTATCTTGACATGTAGGCATAGAGACGTACTTTCCTCATGCTATCTGAAAATGAAACATCTTACTTATTGTTGAAAGGATTTTTGTGAAAAATCACAGTTTTCAAACTTACTCATATTTTGGCATTTTCGGTAAAAGATTTGGGTTTTCACTAAAATACTTGAAAAGCATGCCTATTTTTTGGGAACTATGAACGAACTGAGCATTTTATTTTTGAGATATCTCGTTTATTACTTGTACTATATTGTTATGGACTGTTGTAGAATATTGGTATTGGACCTGACCTTGTCTTAGCTTGTCACTTACTTTCAACCTAAGGTTAGGTTTGTTACTTACTGAGTACATGGGGTCGGTTGTACTCATATTACACTTCTGCACCTTGCGTGCAGATATTGGTTGATGATGTTGTTATGTTCGATGGGAGCTGGATTGAAGATGTACCTGCGTTCCGATTGTAGCTGCCCCTTGTTTGTTGTAGCTTTAGATCTATAAAACTCTGTTTATGTACTTTTCAAATAGACGATGCATTTATTTCATTTCAGCTTTGTAAATTCTATTCTTAGAAGCTCATGATTTGTACTATCATTCCTTGAGAAATGTATAAGATTCAGTAAATTACTTTTTGTCTTGTTAATATTATTGAAATTGGATAGTTACTAGTTGGCTTACCTAGCAGGTTGGGTGAGGTGTCATCACGACTAGTAAATTTAGGGTCGTGACAATATTACCTTGAATTTTGTTGTAAAAAACTTTATTACTAATAAAGATTTGAGTAATTTAATTCAAAGCTATAAAATATTTTATTGTTAAAAAAGATATCAAGTGTAGTCAGGTCCCACTTGTGAAATTCACTGAGTTTGTTGATGTTATTATTGTTGTTGTTGTAATATTGCACTCTTTATATTTTTTTTATAAAGAAAATTATACTTTTTTTTACAAATTGTAATTTTATCTTAAGCAAATTATATACTCCACTATTAATATTTTTTGGGCATCAAAATTTTGGGAGCCTAAGCCACCAATGCTTAGAAGGTTGTGAATTTACATGAAAATGTATGTCTACATTTTTATATAGACATGACCGTTCATGAATGTATGTATATTGGTTTATAGTATGGTGAACCAATCGATGAAAATGACAAAAATTCATTTCAAGTTGCATTTGCTCATGAATGAATATGCTATAATTTGCACATCATATAGACTTGTATTCTATCACAGAACAAGAATAAATAGCATAAAATTTTTAGAAAAGACGGAATGCCTATGAAATGTGTTAAATATTAAAATGTTGTGGCCACAATCATTGCCAACCATTCCAGATGTAGATAGAATATAATATTGCTACATTAAGTCTAGCCAATAATCTGATATGCAATTTAAAGTCGAGATGTATAAGTCTATGACATAAGAAAGTTCGCATTGAAATGTCATGACAACGAAACGAGTCTTGGGATATTTGAAATATACTCAAAATATGCTTTAAACTACAATACGTATCATGCGGTAATGGAGGGATATAGTGATGTAAATTACATTGCCGGTTTTACTATTTCTAAATCAACAAGTGGATATATTTCACAGTCGGTGGATGAGTCGTATCGTAGAAATCATCCAAATAAACGTGCATTCTCTGCTCTACAGTGGATGCTAAGTTAATAGCCTTAAATAAGGCCAGTAAAGAAGCAGAATGGCTTCGGAATTTCTTGAAAATTTATTTTGGCCTAAATCGTTGGCACCTATATGCATACATTGTGATAGTCAAGTGGTAATAGGAAGGGTTGGGAGCGTTATGCAACAGAAAATCTCGTGATATATGATGAAAATATAAAACCGTGAGACAACTAATCTCTAGGGAAATGATCATAATTGATTATATAAAGTCAAGTGATAATGTGTTGGATCACTTACAAAATGTCTAGCTAGAGAGGTAGTTGAAAGATCACTGAGGGAAATGTGACTATAGCCTAAGACAAGTCATTGTGGTGGTAAATCTACCTAGAAGACTGAAGATCCCAAGATCTAGGTTCAAGGAGATCAAACAAAGTCATTAATGACAGTTTGCCATTATCAAATAAATTTTTTTGGTTCATTCTCGTGATGAAACAATGTTCAGTACCAAGAATAAAACGTTAAGGCTTTTTAATGGTTTCTAAGTTTGATACATGGTATATCAAATAGTGTATCTACGTGATAACATGGTTAGGAACCACCTATGTTAGTAAAATATTAGCCGCTTCAAGAAGAATTCTGTAAGGCTGATTCTCTATGCACTTATGAAATCAGGCGGTATTCATGACTGAAACGAACACAATAATGAGAACCAAAGAAGGTTAAGGGTTAATTGTATGTTGTATGGTTGTTAAGGTATACACCAAAGCTCGGCAGTTTAAAGATATCAAATCTATCGATACCAAGTATATCCGACATATGTCCACTACAAAAAGTTCAAAGGGAAACATACTTATCCAGATGTGATTAATCCTTACTTGCGAATCATACAAATTTTTGCATGTTTTTAAACATATTGTCATTTCCCCTTCATGTGGTAGATTATTGGATTTTTTTCTTAAAGAATATGAATGGGAAATAAAAGAGGCATCTTTTGTATTACACCTCTCAGTCTTATCCTTTCATTCTCTATAAATTTAGAGGCTTTGCCTTATTTTTTATACACAAAAAAATCTGAAAACTTTTCCTTCTCTACATATTATTTTTCCAAAAGTATTCATAAGTGTCAAGTGTGATTTTTTCCGTTTGTTGAGTTCACTGAAATTCTGTAAGTTCTATTGCCAGTATTACATAACAGTTACTTTTCCCTTCTTCTCTAGGTATTATTTTTTCCAAAAGAAAACATAAGTGTCAAGTGTGATTTGTTTCGTTGTTGAGTTTTCCGAAATTCTGTAATTTTTATTGCCAGTATTACATAACAGTTGTTTTCTTTTATCCTGGGAGGGATTAATCTAACAACCTTGGGCAACAGTAAGAGAATTAAATTCCTTAAAAAATACAGTGTTCTGTTAGGCTTGGGACTTTTATTTCTGTTTTATTTATTGAACTAATGTTTCTTTGCTTCTCTAATTTTCTAGTTTTGAACACAACTTCACTAACAGTTTACATGAAAAGGTTTCCTACTATTAGTGGTGGCAAAATAGTTAAAAGAAAACAGTTAACCACCCATATTATCCACTAAAAAATGGGACGAGTAATGAACTTTTTAAAAGCGGGTCAAATATGGATAAAAATAACATTATCCATTTTCTAAATGGATAACTATTGGTTTTAACTTTTACACTTGTAAAACCTCAAATTGAGGATTTTTCAAGTTTGGGAGAATACTTATTCTATTCTCCCAAAAATGATCATGTTGAAGAAGCCATGGATAATATGGCTATTCATATTATCCGCCGTAACCTGTTTCTATCTGTATCAAATATGTGTCGGGTCGGATAATTTATCCATATTTTCATAACCCGTTTTCGAACCGTTCTATATCCGCACCGCTGGTTTGCCATCCCTACCTACTATTATTAATTACATAATGGTGCCCAAACATCATCGTGAAGACGTGAATCAATGATGTGTCAAATTGGAGGGCAGAAATTGCAGAAGAATAAGAATATGAAAAACTAGTAGCCAACCTTTGGAGACATGAGAGAACAAAAGGCCACAAGGTGATTCACGTAAAAAGACAAATTGGATCTTACATTTTCCTTCCATTTGACCCAATTTAAAGAACCTTATCATTTTAATTTTTAGCCTTTAATTAAAGAAGGGCCATCCCTATGCTGAAAGCCACAAATCTAATTTTTTTTTTGTCTGCAATGTTACCCCACCCCATCCATTTCCATCATCGCCTTCTCATAGAGCATATCAATTATCAGCCAATCAGTTGGAACTGAAATTAAAAATATATCATGTGGGAGAACACCACCGAGAGTTGTGGACCTTGCGATGAATATAAATAATTTGCTAGTCTTAAGTTCGAGCTATGTGAATGAAAATTCTAATAACAAATATTTCTTTTTTTAATGAGCTTTATTCGATGCATATCCGAGTCAAGTTACCTACAAGACTGAGTGGAAATTCAAAAAAGATGTATGAGGATAAATTTGTTTTCAACTTATTTTTTAATAAATACTTCACCCTTTTGTTTTATGACACTGTTATAATTTAAACAAGTGAATATTTTTTTTAACGTTTTATATAAACATTTAGTAAATTATTTCATAAATATTGTGGCTTAACTTTTGTAGTTTCAATATTCTTACACCTCTGTACGCATATGTTTAATTAATGCAAGTTATCTTTTAAACAAAAAGTAAATAAAAGTAAAATTTCTTTTGAAAAAAAATACAAGCCGATACAGTGCTTTCTATATAATGAATGTAATAATATGAAAAACATCTTTAAAGAATCTGATACCCACCTCCCATTGGTACCCACTTTACAGGGCAATATAGTCAACTATTTTATCAGTTGGATGGCTCGACTGTAATATCGTAAGATTACGGGGGCAAATATGTCAGTGTAGTTTGTATAAATACCCGGTCGTTTCCTCTCTGTTCCTACTTCCTCTCACGAGAATCCTGTGAAATCTTCTCCTCTCACGCGAATTTGGTTCTTGCGCCACAGTTTTCTAGGGTTTCTCTCTTTTTCTGATTTAACAATCATATATTCCCTGTAAGTATTCTCAAAAGATTCTCATCTTTAATCTCTGTTGTGTTAATATTTTTGTTGAATTTGTTTTCTGATTCGTTTGTTTCGTTGATGTAGGATTATTGGAGGTTGATTTTAATTTATTCGGTGATAGACAGCTTTAAACCAATTCAAAAAGTTTGATATCGTAACTATTCTATCTATTCTTATTTAATCATTCCTCTTGTTGTCTCAATTGTAAGTAATCTGTTATTTTCATTCTTTTTCTTAAGTCTTTTATTTACCTTAGATTTTTCTGGAATAATAGGCTACAGTGTTGTATTTGTAGATAGAATGGATGATATAAATGCTTTTAGATATGCAACCTTTATTTGAGCCTTTTGCAGTTATAGATTTTGATTGTAGGAGTCACTGTATTTTGTTAGGTTAATTTTCATGTAGAGAATATGCATATAATTGATTAAAAGAAATTGTTGGGTGTGGGGTGTGTATATGGTTCGAGTATTAATTGGATTATTTTTTCACTTCTACATAATGAATACCTAAATTTTAGATTGATACAATAGTTTTTGGTTTTTAAGGATCAACAAATGGTTCTCTTTATGGTTTGAATTTCCTTAATTTCTAATATTTTGAAATTCCAATTGACGCTATTTGCTATTATGTACTCTCTCCATTCCATTTTATGTAGCATTTCTTTTTTAAAGAGAAAACAGTTTAGGGAAGTAAATTTTAAATGTTATGGCATGTTTAGACCATAACATTGAAATGGAAGGAGTAGTGCTTTTGATAGAGGTTGTGAAAAGCTAGAGATCATGATGTACAGATTGTTTAAATAACTTCAATATTTCCAAGTGGACTTTCTAAAAGCTTTTGCAGAAAAATAAAATAGAGATGGAATAAGAAATAATAATGGGCTAAATAATAAGGAAATGGAGTGTAGATTTTCAAGTTATTGATCTAACATGTTAGGATTTTACTATAGTTTTCATTTCCTCTACCCCAAGGGTCTTATTTTGCTTATATCAGTGCTCAATATAACTTTCCTTATATTTCCTGAAAATCTGAATTCTGTTTTTTTTATAGAACAAATTCCCAAAGCAAGATTGAGATATTCAGGAAATATAGGGAAAGTAAAATAAAATAGAAACTGTTACATTGTAGAAATACTGAAGGAATCAATAAATACTTATTGAAAAAATAGGTTTTCCTCTTCAGTTAAATAGATTTTGAGTAAGATTTTCTTTTTAAATAGATATTTTGAACAAGTTGTGTTGTTTCTTTGGGCCGATACATAAAATGCTTTCTACTTGCATTAAATTGGAATTACTGTGTCTATGTCATGACAACAATAAGACGTGTGCCATGTATAAAGGATGCTTGCTTTGTAGATTACCGAGTATGTTAAATTTTTACTGAACTGTTAGTGGTTGCTACGAGTACTATTTGCAGTTTTTGCTGATCAGTATCCTAATCTTAATGCATGGTTTCTGGTAGAAGTACATGGTACACATTGATAGGAGTTTTGCTCGACTTAACCTTGAGCTTAACTGACAATTTTTCTCATTTATAAGTTTGCATATCTTAGGACTTAAAAGAAAATTTATGTAGGGTAACATAGAATATGTGCGTACTTGCTCTCTTTTGATCCCCTCTAGTAAGTAGTTGTAAGCTGACACAATTTCTGTAAATCTTATCTTGGCCAACTATCTCGCTCAGCAATTTCGTTCAGCTCTAAGTGCTGCTAAGCTCCAAATTATCACCTCTTTTTCCTGTTTCTCTCTATATATTTATTGTTATTATCAAATTGTGAACCATTTAATGTGTTTTTTGCTTGTCATACTACTCTGTTGTTCATTGTTCATGGGGATCTATGGTTGTATTGTTGTTGACATGAAGTATCTGTCCACTTAATACGTATTGCTCTAGTAATATCTTTAACTGTATCACCTCTTAGAATTCGTTTAAGGATAGTTGATCACAAGTGCTAGTTAAACTGTTCATTTATAAGTACATTTTGGTGCCTTTAAGTTATTATCTATGTTTTTTACTGTTTAATCTTGATTAGGTATTTGGTTTGGTTTCTGATAATATGTACTCATCTTTTCGTTTAAGCTCTTGATATCACCAGTCTAGAATCTAATTTGTTTCTAGTTTCAGTTGGCATCTGACTGCATGATGTGTCATAAACTACAGATGAAAATCCTACTTACAAATATGCCATTTGCATTCTTTATCTGCAGTATGTAATAATTGGATGCATTTGATTTTAGGTCATCTGACCCATTCTGTCATTTTGGACTGGCCTTTTGGACTCCTAGTGAAACTTTTGTTGTTGTTCGCACTTTGCCATTGTGACAGTTGCTCTTATTATGTTACTGTCTTTCAATTCTATCTGAAGTTTTAGTTCTTTTATTGGCAGATCCAGGTGAATGATCTAATGGAGTCTAAAGGTGGTAAGAAGTCTAGTAGTAAATCCTTACTCTACGAAGCACCCCTTGGCTACAGTATTGAAGACGTTCGACCAAACGGTGGAATCAAGAAGTTCAGATCTGCTGCTTACTCCAACGTAAGTATCTGGATTTTATTTGTTTTGGCTATGAACCTTAGAAAATGAGCTTTAAGAATTTTATAATTCTGATCACTTGCAACTTTCTTATTTTTGTATATGTGCAGTGCGCTCGCAAACCATCCTGACATTCCTTAAGCTTCTCTCCTGCACGTGTCTCCTGGCACAAAAAAGAAAAAATCCCAAAAAAATTTCCTTGTGTCAATTGTTTTTGTTGTTAAACCCTCACTCCTTTTCCTCAATTTCTTCCTTCTTCTTCTGCTGCTTTCTGCTCTTGCTCTCGGCTGTGAACTATTTCCTTTAAAAGATCGTTTGTTGCTGTGAACATATTTTCATCATGGAAGTGGCATTACCAGTTTCTGCCATAGGCTTTGAAGGTTATGAGAAGAGACTTGAAATTTCATTTGTTGAACCTGGCCTTTTTGCTGATCCTGAAGGAAAAGGACTTCGATCACTGTCAAAAGCACAATTGGATGAGATTCTAGGACCTGCTGAGTGCACCATAGTTGATTCTCTTTCTAATGAGTGTGTTGACTCCTATGTCCTCTCTGAGTCGAGCCTTTTCATTTATTCTTACAAGATAATCATCAAGACCTGTGGTACCACAAAATTGCTTCTCTCAATTCCTGCCGTCCTGAAGTTGGCTGATACCCTTTCACTTGAAGTACAAGCTGTGAAGTATACCCGTGGTAGTTTCATTTTCCCTGGGGCGCAGTCGTTTCCTCACCGTCACTTCTCTGAAGAAGTTGCTGTTCTTGATAGCTACTTTGGAAAGCTTACTTCAGGCAGCAAAGCTGTGATTTTGGGCAGTCCTGATAAACTTCAAAAATGGCATGTTTACTCTGCCTTGGCTGGACCTACTCAGTCTAAGAACCCTGTGTACACTCTTGAGATGTGCATGACTAGTTTGGATAGGGAGAAGGCTTCTATATTTTACAAGACCGAATCTAGCTCGGCAGCTCAAATGACTATTAGATCCGGCATAAGGAAGATCCTTCCCAACTCTGATATATGCGATTTCGAGTTTGATCCTTGTGGTTACTCCATGAATTCTATTGAAGGAGCTGCACTTTCTACTATTCATGTTACACCTGAAGATGGTTTTAGTTATGCTAGCTTTGAAGCAGTTGGATATGATTTTAAATCCTCGAGTCTGGGGTCGCTGGTTAAGAGGGTGCTGGCATGTTTCCAGCCTGATGAATTTTCTATTGCTTTGCATGCTGATGTTGGTCTTGAGCTACTGGAGCATACATGCTCTCTTGATGTTAAGGGCTACTCTCTTGCTGAATGGAGCCCAGAAGAACTTGGTAAGAGTGGTTCTATTGTCTACCAGAAGTTTGCTAGGAGTTCCTTCTGTGGGTCTCCAAAGTCTGTTCTGCAGGACTGCTGGAAAGAGGAAGAGAAAGAAGAAAAGGAGTGGTGTTTGAGGGTCGTTTAGTTCAATTACCGGTGTTGTTTCTGGATGTTTTCTGGTGTTTAGTTGTTGTGGTATTGATCCTTGTTTCTCCAAACAATGGACTTTATGTCCTGGTTTTCTGTCCTTGAATTAGTAGTCAGAATTGTGTTAAGTTTGGCTTTTTGGTTCTCTACTAGAAGCCCTATTGCTTGTATTTTGGATTATTACCTCATTTGATTGTTCTCAGTCCACCTACTTAAAAATGTGATTTTTGTTCCTTAGTTGGCATTTTTTTTTCCTGGATTTGCAACCTACCTTGTTTTACCTTTTGTGGCCACTAGCTACAACAGCTTTGCTGTATAAAAGAGATGTCAACTAGTGCCTAAAGCAACTACACACCAAGAAAAGATGTATTAAGTTGTACATCTATAGTTTATTAACCAGTCCATCTTTTCCCCCCTTGATTAGTTTTTTTATTCATCAGTAGCCCTTTGCTTAACACTTTAAAGCCAAAATAAAATTGATCTCAACATCCCATAGTTGACCCTTACCATCCATTCAAGCAGTCATACACTATATTTATAGTAGTATATACGAATCATTCATTTATTCACCATGGATTTAAAACAATGCTTATTAACCAGTCCATCACAAAATTTCCCCCTTGATTACTTCCTTTAAATACACAATTTCACAAACACATACAAAGCCTCTCATATTTGTTTTCCCACCATATTATTAGATTAAAATATAGGAAATTAAAATAAGCACAAGCTAGCAACGAGTGAGAGCAATTCGCACTTTACATTCGCCTAATCCATTGAATAAATCAGGGACCAGAGAGTTAGATATTTGGTGCAGCCACCATCTCAATATTGTAAAAGGACAGTAAACTCGAGAAGGCAAATACTCCCATAGCCACTGCTATTGAAAATACAACCAGCTTTCGACAATACAAGGCTACTTTGGGCTGTTTTTCTCGCATAGATTCCGAGATCATAGACCCTGTAAATGCAATAACATTGACAAAATAAATGCGTGAAATATAGCAGGCTTTCTCGTGAATATTATAGTTGGTACTAGGTTGCCATCTATTCTCTCCGATGGAAGTTGTAGAAGTGCAACAACTGTCAGAAATGCAATTCTGAATATGGCATCTTTTCTGGCTGTGGAAAATTCATCTTTGCCACCAAATGGTCGCTTTCTTGAATCATCACTTGTTACCTTCATAAGAACTTACTATGATGAAGAAGTTTTTGTTAGGACTTGTTGTATTATGACTAATTATGCTGTTGCACTTTCATTGAGGGGAAAATTGCATTGACGATCTTATATATTGGGAAATCAAGAACGAAAAGTGAAAAACGCGTAAATAGGGGAGGCCCGAGAAAAAAGTAGTGTCTTTAATTTCTCGGTACTTTCTCTGTCATATCTCAAAAGTGATTAACTTAAACGAAATTCCATCATAAAAGAAGTAAAGCTATCAAAGGGAGTAACGGTCCCTATAATTATTTTGGTATAACGGTCTTCCTATAATTATTTTGGTATCCGGAATTCACTATCCCGACTAATTATTCCAATTCCCTCCCATGTAAAGCTATCAAAGGGAGTAACGGTCCATACTAGTTTTTTTTTTCTTATTCTTATTTCTCTAGGCTTGAACTCATGATCTTTGAATTCAACCCTTAGGTGATAGTTCTATATATCCACTAGTGGTGGACATATATCGAGTTAGTTCAAAATTTTCAATTAACAAATCAAACTATGGTGTCGGCTTTTTAAATTTATAAACTATACCAAACCAACAAATTCGAATTTTTCAAACTCGGTTTTTCTCGGGTTTTTCGTTTTTTTCGAATTTTCTATTTTTTTTTTCCGATAAAGCCTTCATATGGGGCTTTTGCATCCGTACCCACTTCTTCTACCACGTTTTAACTTATACCCGCTTTATAAAAAAATTTACATCCGCACCCGCTTTTGCGCATAACTTCAGCATGCGGGGTTGAAGTAGCAAAGTAAATCACGCAAAACTTCAGCATTCTAGTAGACGGGCCTGAAGTAGCTTGCGAACTTCAGCTCTAGAGCTGAAGTTCCTCAGCTCTAGAGCTGAAGTTCCTCAGCTCTAGTAAATGTGGAACTTCAGCTTTAGAGCTGAAGTTTTTGTCTTTGTAAATGGGGAACTTCAGCATACGGGGCTGAAGTTCCCCAGTTATAAAGACAAAAACTTCAGCATAAGGGCTGAAGTTCCCCCAGTTACACTGGGAAACTTCAGCTCTAGAGCTGAAGTTTTGTCTTTTGTAAATGGGGAACTTCAACATATGGGCTGAAGTTCCCAAGTTATAAAGACAACAACTTCAGCATACGATGCTGAAGTTCCCCATTTACAAAGACAAAAACTTCAGCATACGGGGCTGAAGTTTCCCCAGTGTAACTGGGAAACTTCAGCTCTAGAGCTGAAGTTTTGTCTTTTGTAAATGGGGAACTTCAACATACGGGGCTAAAGTTCCCAAGTTATAAAGACAACAACTTCAGCATACGGGGCTGAAGTTGTTGTCTTTATAACTTGGGAATGTAACTGGGAAACTTCAGCCCCGTATGCTGAAGTTTTGTCTTTATAACTGCGGAACTTCAGCTTAACTTGTGAACTTCAGCTCAGCGAGGGAAAGGGGAGTTGAAGTTATTTAAAAAATGGGTACAATTTAAAAAATTTTAAAAAAGAGGGTATAGGTTGAATGGGAGCGACCAAATAGGGTGCCCTGCGCAATTTTTACACAAAATATGAACTTATGCACCAAATATTTCAGAAACAACTATATAATGTATTTTTCAAGAAAATAATACAATAATATGAGATAAGTCACATCATTATACTAAGATATTCAATAATAAAGATAATAAAATTGCATAAAGCAAATATAGCTAATTGATAAGCCATAATAAAAATTAACATAATCTAAAAATGCAATAAGGTCATGCTAAGACAAGTATAGCTAATAAGTACTATTAATTACAGAAGTAAGCACTAAAGAACAAGATAAACTAAGTTATGCATTTTCATTATAAAGCAATGTAAAACTAAAAATAGATAGCCAACAATATAATCATTTTTTGTGTTGAATTGAATTTCTTTTGTTAGCATTAGTATTGGTTGGAATTTTATTTGAGTTACTATATTTATGAGTTATAAAATTTATTTACCTATCAAGAATGTTAAGTCCAAACTCGAAATAATACGTTAAAAGATAAACCTGTGAAAAGTTTAAGAAATATTTATAAATTATATTACAATAAATTCATATTTATAAAATATTTTTAAAATTTTATATAAATATACTATCGAGTTGGTTTGGTCTCGGTTTGACTTTTTTTAGTTAAAACTCAACCAAACCAATTATAGTCGAATTTTTATTTTCATTACCAAACCACAATCAGATTTTTTTTTTCGGTTTGACTCGAATTATCGGTTTGATACGGTTTATCAGTTTTCTTTGTACACCCCTATTATCTATTTTATATGATGTAGTAATTGATTTCACAAAATGTTTAAGTTTTAATTAAAATTTTGCGCTTAGGTGTTTGGACAATATTCTTAGTTGAAAAACAAGTATTTGATAGTAGAAAAATATTAAAATAATTGTTGACGAGTTCATTTGACGTAGAATTAAATATCACGTTAAACTTTAAAATTTGAACAACATGATGAACTTGAATTGTTCAAACTATAAAAGTTGTACTAAAATAAAATAGTGTCTTATATTTTAAAATGTGTCTAAAGAATAAAAAAAATTACAAATACAGTATTTGAAATTTAAGCATATTCAATTTATAGTTTTGCAGATAGATATGTCAGATATTTATTTTGGAGTTTTGAGCTTAGAAGCCGAATGTACAACAACTGGTTTACGTTGATTTTTGTGTAACATTTGTGACAATTTTGATAAAGAGTGTTGTTAATTGAACAACATTAATAACATTTCCATTTTTTTCTTTATTAAAAACTACTTTTTTACCCTCTAAATCTCATGAAAAAGTAATATTAGTTGCAATATTACTAACTTCTTATTTAGTGTATTTGTATACGGTCGAAATTGAGTTTACCTACAACTTAATAGATCGGACTCGGAACGTGGTAACCAAGGACTGAAGATCGACCTCGAAGTCCCACCAAGCTAGAACTCGAGGTCAGAACGTCTGCTTTCAGAATATTGAGTCCAGTGTTGGCCTTAGCCTAGAACGAGCTCGGATTCATATGGTTGAGATAACTAACAGAAGACCGAAATATCCGTGACTAGTCGGATATTACGACCGTGATTTCGGCACGTATCAATAAGAAACCGACAATCAGCAAATCAAGAGATTTTTACCTTTTATAAAATTGTACCTAAAGTAAGATTCCTCTACTATATAAAAAAGGTCTGATAATTCATTCAGTATATTGTAACACGCATCCCAAAGTAATATATTATTATCTTAAGTTCTTATTATTCTCTTGTCATTCTATTTTGGTATCGATTAAAGTATTTTTTGGCTCGAAAATAACTAACCTCCTAAGGCTACAACTGTTCAACTTGTACGGTTTGCATAAATTAGGACGTAAAATACAGTATTTGAAATTTAAGCATGTTCAATTTATAGTTTTGCAGATAGACATAATCAGATATTTATTTTGGAGTTTTGAGCCTAGACACCGTATGTACAACAACTGATTTACGTTGATTGTTGTGCAACATTTTTAACAAAGTTTGAAAACTCAACAATGGGTTCATCCCACAAAATCTCCTTTTATTTTCATGCAATTAAATTTTGATATAATTAATATTAGCTCTGTCCGTTTCAGTATACTCTTCTATAATTTCTTAACTTTTAATAATGCAATTCTCCGTCTCAGCAACCAAAAAAAACATTTGTGACAATTTTGATAAGGAGTGTAGTTAATTGAACAAAATTAACAACATTTCCTTTTTTTTCTTTGTAAAAACTAGTTTTTTACACTCTAAAATCTCATGAAAAAAATTATATTTGTTGCAACACAACAACTTCTCATTTAGTGTATTTCCATCTCAATTTGAGTATTGAGCATGTATATATGTTGATATAGTTGTTTGTGAGGTCTGGAATAAACTCCAAGGGTTCAAATGAGTTTGATACAATTTTGAGATAAGAAAGAGGCCGAATCCACCAAATGAGCAAAAACCTCTTTCAATTAGCATTTGCTTAATGAATAAATTTCTTTAAATCATTCTCTTCTCTCAAATAAGAAATGAAGTAAAAAAAATATTCCTTCGTTTCAGTCTAGGTGAATCTATTTTCTTTTTTATTCTTTTTTAAATTTGAAAATAATTTATCTTAAACTTACAATTTTACCCTTAATGAGAAGCTTTTATAACCACACAAATACTATGAACTATTTTTTGATTTGTAATCGAATATACCCCTCTACTATCATCAATAGTTTAAAAAAAACCCCTGTTATACTATTAGGACATCCTAACCCCTGCCGTTATACTATTATGTGTATAAACCCTTACTTTAACGGAAGTTCCACGTGACACGCGTATAACTATCCGGGCTGTTTTATAACTGCTCCGACCCACCCATAACCCAAACCGATCCTAACCCTCTCTAAAACAAATTCAGTAGCCTTGAAAGTTACTGCTGGCATCCCATTGTGCGGGGTATGTCGAGCAATAACAACCTCTCTTGAATGTCTAAATTCGGGAGGAGGTAGAGGAGTGACGGTGGTGATTGTAGATGCATATGAAGAATTTTTGGGAATTGATTCTGTAGGGTTTTTTACACAAGCAGTAGCATCCTTTTGAGTATCTATACGTGTCGGTTGGCCTCTGTACGATGGGACCATGGAGGTGGAGCGTGGTGCTGACGCGTTGAACAAAGCTTATAAGGTAGCCAACAGTTTTAATGTACGAAGAGAGTTTTTTAAGAGAGAGAGTATGAAACTTAACCTATCGAATTTTATCTTGGTTGAGTCAAACAGTGGATTAGTTACAGTTGAGTAAAGAAAATTCAAAGTGCGCTGCATTTTGGTGCCCTAAGAAAGTTTATGCAAGCCTTGGATTTGTGCTGAATTATGATTTTCAATTGTGTCATATTAATTGCAAAGAAGGGGAGGGGAAAAGAGAAACATATGAAATAAGTTAATGCCCAGGTTCTGATTTTCAAAGTGAACGAATGGTGGTCTACCGTGTTTTAGATAGGGTTAGGGTCGGGTTGGGTTATAGGTGGGTCGGTGCATTTATAAAACAGTCCGGATGTTATACGCGTGTCACATGACACTTCCATTAAAGTAAGGGCTTATACACATAATTGTATAACGACAGACATTAGGATATCCTAATTGTATAAAGGAGTTTTTTTTAACTATTAATGATAGTAAAGGAGTATATCCGACCCTTTTCCGTAATATAAATCGGAACCGAGAGAGTATTAATTATGTTAAAAACTTTCCCTTCATAATATCGTGTAAATGAGATGGCATTTTGCTGGCGCCTCGTGCTTTCTCACATCATGTCCAAAAAGTTAAGATTGTATACCGTTTTTAAAATAATAGACAAAAAAAAAATATTTTTTGTATATATATATTCTGTATATTATATACAAAAATTATATAAATTTTATATATTTTTTTGCTACCAAAATATAAATATTTTTTGCCGCATGCTAAAAGTAAAAAAAGCCGTTAATTTGATCTGAAAATTAAACGACAATGAAAAAACGCTGACATTTCTCCAATAGGGTCTCCGTAGTAAGCTAATTTCTCAACAATGGCAAAGAAGAAGGAAACTTCCGCCATTGAAATTGACGATCAGAATTCTAATCCTTCCGATCAGATCAGCGTAACCCTAAGATCTCCGTCAGTGGTACTCTCTCTCTCTCTCCTTATCTCTCTCCAAAAGCTTATGCTTGAAACTTCTTCAGTCTCTTTTCCAATTGCAATAAAAACTTTGGAATCGTCTTATATTTTTAGGTCACTGAATTTTTGGTACTTTACATGAATTTGTAGTGTTACAGCTTATAAAATCTGAATAAATGCTGCATGTATTGCTAGTTTGGTGATTACGACAAAATGACATCTTATGCTGATGCTTTTTCTCTTTGTTATAATTTCTAACTCCATTGAATTTTCTTTATTGCAAGAAATGTTAAAAAAGATGTGGGAATTAAAAGTAATATTCTTGAAATTTTATTGAAATCTTATTTTCTTGAGTTAAGAAAATACATGAATATTTCATATTCATCAGGGTGGTCGAGCCCGGTAATGACAAGCTTTTGGGATCAAACCTAGAATGGGACACAGTGAACAATGTCCAATTTACTTATTCAAGACTCAAAGCAAGCCAATGCAGATAGAAATCTTGTGCGGAAGGTAGACAGTAATGACTATAGTACACCAACAAGTAAGGAAACATCATTCCAAGGAGAGAGCTTCGGTTAAATTACTACACTCCAGTGAAGAAGCAACGTTTGAAGCTGACGATGACATGAAATTGAGAAATCCTCACCTTTTCGATCTTACATGTAGGTTGAGTTTTTATTTGTGTTCACTATTTAATGAGATGCAGAATTTTTTATTTTATGTATGTCTTGCTAAAAAATTGCAGCTTTAATGAGACTAACCAACAGCCATAATTTTACTTGGGAAAGATTCAGACAGAAGGTATAAGAAGAAAGCTTGGCAACGACTAAATCTACACATCGTACTCTAAATTGCTTTCCCGTACTTCCAGAAAGCATTATAACAGTATCTCATTTTGGTGAAGTAAATAAGTGAGAAAAGAGAAAGTTATATGGGTACGTTTCTTTGATGACCGAATCAAAAACCAAAATAATGTTCATTGTTGGTGATCAGAGTGAAAACCAACTTGTGACATTCGTTATTGGTGATAAAGTGAAAACCAACGTTGTTATGTTTATCATCCCAGTTGTACTAAAAAAAATTCTTAAAGTGCTCACAATATAAACTACAATGTAAACAAACGGGACTGGACTAGGCACATGATCCAAACCAGAATAAAGGTTTCTCTCTCTTTTTTCATTCTTGTTTTATATGAAAAACTAACAGTTTGTTTTCTGCAGTTTCTGGAACTAGATTTTAAGTTGGCTAAATTTTACAGTAATAAAATGCAATCCTAACCCCCCCCTGTGTTTTTCACTAGCTATAAGGTGTTGATATATGTAAGCATCCCATGGGAAGTATGGCTGTACTTGTTGAGTTTATGATGTCATGAGGAATCTCTCTTTCTCACACAGATCAAAATTGACAAGAGCTCTGCTGAATTATATAAGACAAAGAAAAGTGCAAATATAATATATGCTGTTGAGATACAGAAGTTGCTTAAGATATTTCCAGAGAGTTGCTTAAGATATTTTCTGCCAGCTTCAACTTTTATTCATCTAGTGATTTGGCTTATCAACACATTATCTTCAGACATTTGTTTCATTGTTTCCTCTATATAGTATAAGAGTTCGTTCTCAAAAAATATACAAGCGATCACTCTCTCGTAGAGCAGCCAAATCCTTCATTTGAGAACCATCTGCCATGACAATAGTGGTTCCTCTTTTCCCAAACTTTCTTTCTGCATCCACCAAATAATATAGTTAGACAGGATTCTGAATATTGTCATAATTCCTTTCTGGTAATCTTCTCGTTGATTCAAAAGGATGGTAAATCTCATATGAGCGGATGAGTGGAAATGAAATTGTTTGAAGGGACTTGCTGAATTCAAAATGTACGAGAACTACTACGATCTTTCAAAATTTCCTCACCTGCTATACTTAGAAGATGTTCAACTGAATCAGGTAGATGGATTAGTTTTCCTCTTTCATTTGATGTATCATCCGGATGATATCCGTGGATTATCACCCTTGTAAGAAGCGTCTTTGACCGGGCAGGAGCTCTGTGTATTACTGCATCCAAAATGAGGACTTAGATTCCGTCAAGTTAATTCAATGAGAATACCATAGAACATCTGAAGCAAATTTTCATCATATATTCATATGCATGGATACAGAAAAAAAAGTTAAAAAGTAGTAGTCACACCCATTCATGGTTGAAATGGAACCGAAAGAAAAGAACATTGAGAAAGGGTATATCAGATAATAATCAATATGTAATTTATCTATCGACGATTTAGCCTGTTCAGAACCAGCCCTTCTCTCATTTATGTCCATCACTTTCGATTATTCTCTATGATACAGAATTTTGAGTCAGCGGCCAGAGTTCTACTTAGGTTCACGTGAACCTTAAGTCAACAACAAGATAAAAGAACATAAATGGGCTTTCAGTTAAATGGTTAAAAATATCAAATCTACATCAAGTTCTGCAGAACTGATAATCTATAGTATCTTCTTAAACCAGATAGAACTGGTATGCACATTCCACCTCTCTCTGACTTGTATCTCCAGAAGTACAAAGCATAGTATAAGAGCTTAAGTTGCTCGGACTCGGGTGCGGGTATCCGATACAGATACGGATCCGAGTATTGGATTCGGCAAAATCTAAATTTTAAGATTTGGGGGTGCGGATCTGGATATGGATACGGGTGCGGGGATTCGGCTAATAAAAAATAGAGCTATAAAAATATTGTAAATTTTGAAAGATATTCTGTACAATTCAATCTTTCATTCTCCAAGATGGACATTGTTCTTTCATTGTTCTAAATCTGTTTTATTTTTGATTTTGAGAAATCAAAATCTCAATTTTTCTCCCAAATTTGTCGATGGACTCCGGTCAAAGTATCCGAAGCCAGTTGACCGTATCCGGGATGTATCCCGTCCCCGTATCAGTATCCGTCCCGTATCCGGATGGGGACGGCACCAAAATCGAAGAGTCCGCGCAACTTAGATAAGAGCACATTCCACCTCTCTCTGACTTGTATCTCCAGAAGTACAAAGGATAGTATAAGAGCACTTGAGCTCCAAACCTAGCCACTGTTTCCCGATAAAGATTCAGCAAGCATAAAATAACTCCTTCTGTTTCCACATTTCATTATTTTTCACATGAGTATAGAAGGCCTGAGACAAAATGGGTTTGATTAAACTCTTTGCCAATGAGCTATATTCATCACTGTCTCCTATTGGGCAGAGTTATCTTATCAAAGTAATAAGTTATATAATATATATTTTATCTTTGGCAAATTTTGATATGAACTGCACACTTTTTTGTCATCAGCATTGGTTCCAAGTGAAGTGAAAGCTTACCTTTTTCTTGTTGAACTTGTCCTGCATGATCTTGTGATCCAGCCTCAATCACTGTGGATTCCTGCAAGAGGTCAATGAAGCAACATAAAATTTATTCTTAGTGAAAAGGTTTGGAAGTTTTCATATGTTACTTTACTTTTGCATTTATTGCACGTCTAAATTTAGCTCATTCTGCATGTTAACTAAGAGATCATTGCAGTTGTCATTTGGAGTATGTTTTGTTTCTGTCAATGGATACTATCTAAGAGTGCTTAGAAACTTACCTATCGCCCTTTTCTTTTGTTCTTTTCAATTTCTAGGGGAAGTTTGGGCTATTGTTTGAGTTTGCTACTTAGCATGAGATAGTTTCTTGTAAATATTTTTCCATGCTCATCATTATTAGGTCCATAACTCCGGTAAGTTTGCAAAAGAAAGCAGGTGTATTAAATTTGTCGGTAATGTTCAACAGTAATGAAAAACAAGTCAGACTTAAGTTCGTATTCAATTTAATGCATTAGGTTTTGCAAGTTAATGACAAAGAATTACCTCACTGTTTAAGTCATCGAGAAATTCTGATATGACCGGCATCTCTGCTAGCTCCTCCTTTTTCAATCCCTTCAGATGCTGATAATATAGTGCCACAAATTAAGATCAACAATAAGGGTGACATAATTAAGTATAAACAGAGATATAACCCAGGAAAGAGCTGAATGCTGATCTAATGGGAATGCCAGTATTTTCTGATGGCTGAGGGTATCAAGAATAGAGTGAGATACAGGGAAAATGGATAACTCACTTTTTACTGGGAATATTATGATATTCAAGAATATTAGTAGCAACTAAATAGAAGGTACCAGAGCATGCACCTGAAGAAAATTGGAGAGAATTATCTGTCCGTCTTCTTTAAGGGGCTGGACCAGTTGCTTGAAATGATGATGACTAATACGGACAACTTGAGAAAGCCTCTTACTTCTCACTGTGAAAGGTTGAGGGAAATTAAACATCACACCTATTTCCCCAAACATTTCTTGAGACCCCAACTTCGAAAGAAACTGTCAGCAGCAACATTTGAACTTTTAATCAGAAGAATTAGTAGTCATATATATCCCAATTAAAAGTAGTTTGCATAGAGAATTTTATGTCGAATCGTTGTGTCTCTATACTGTTAATAAATCTTCAAAAGAGAAATTGAAATATGTTCAGACCTGTTCCGTTCCGTTCTTGTATGTTACAACATCCTGCAGCGGTCAGTTAATCAGTAAATTGGTAACTGTCTGGGTATACCAAGAGAGCAAATTAAAACTTGAGTAGTTAAGTGGAATGGCACATACCATGGCCCCAGATACAATAATGTAGAAATCTGTTGGTATCTCATTTTGAATAATGATATCCACATTTGGTGGGAAATATTCTGCCTTTATCTCTGAGACCTGTAGTATTAAAAGTGAAACAACATATATAGCTTAGATCTGTGGAACCCTTAAGCGCACAATTAAAAGTTTAAACCAAGAAGAACATGATTTCTAGAAGGTAGCTAGCTTATTGAAAAAAACTGATTTGAGCCTGAAGGTAGCTTGCTTATTGAAAAAAAACAAAAAGGGGTGGCTTGCAGTAGTTTTGATGATTACAACACAAGCCCTCTTCCCTGTTAATAACAGTTAGAAATAAATTAGCTGCACTAGGGATGAAAACATTACCAACTGGACTATAAAATCTTCGGGGACTCCTTTGAAAAGGTAGGTATTTTGTAAGGTTGTACGAAAGAGCTGCTGTGAAATGCTAGTTCTTATAGCCTTTGGCAAGTCTTCTAAAACTTGTTCTTGCTGTAGTTCTGTTGTCTTGAATTTCAGTGTCAAATGTGCTAGCATTTGCTCTTTTAGTCCTCCTGGAAGTCTATTCTTGCTCGCATATCTCAAAATCTGATTGATGGCATCCCTCTGCATACATTCACAAGTAATTTGGTTTATGGAACTATGCATGATCTTGAAAAAAAATCGAGAAAATTAATGCAGGAAAATGATTGGTTCACCATGGCAAATGTTCGAACAGCATGATGGACAATAAGGTTAGTCATGTTGCCAATGAAGTAGGCAGTAAGTCCAATGTTGAAAAGCATGTAAAAGATGGTGAAAATCTTCTCTTCAGTATTCACAGCATAGAGATCGCCATATCCGACTGTTGTGAGGGTGGTAATAGACCAATACATGGAGTAGGTGTAGCCTTTCCAGATACTTCTTGTTTTGAAATCAGGAATATTTTTCCCAATCCAGGTATCCTCTGAATTATGATAACGTGTTGCCAGCCAGAAATAGAAACACCCTGCTGAATGTACTGAAAATAATGTCACCTGTCATGTAATACAGTCATAAGAAGATTAAAGCCATTTCAAGAAGATATATAAATATATGATCAGGTAAAACATATGTAATGTATAGCTAGGATGAAAAGTATTTACACAAATTAGTTTGCAGTATCTTGTCCAGAAGTAGCTGAATCGAGTGTCCTTCTCCAGCCTAGAAGGAAGGGGAAGAGATCAGTTGATACAGTGTCTAACTTTAAAGGAAGTGATTACATTGATGGAACGTATAATTGATCTATTTTAGAATTATAAGTATACCTTGAGAAGAATTCACTAACGCGCCGGAGTCGCCAGAGTCTTAGCAAGTTGAGGAAGCCAAAGACTGGTCCTCGGTTCATTTTTCCAGTGACGATCCGGTTAATGGTTTGAAATGGTAGAGTTGAAGCTACATCCATCGGAAACCATAGATGTGTGACGTACCTTTTCAACAGAAGAAAATACTGAAATTGTAATCTTCTTAGACAAAAATGAGAGAAAACTAATTAAAAGAAACCAAGAAGAAATGTGTAGGAAAGTGTATAAGACTAATTTGTAATTTCTTGTCACCGGCCAAGTCCATAGCATGTATTGTTCCTTTGGCCTAACATGCCTCACGGATTTGTCCCTTGGACTAATGCCATCATCGAGCCCAAAATTATGTGTACCATGAGAACTTGTGTCATGCCTTATAAAGCTCTCTTCCACTTGTCTCACCTATTCTGATTCGTGACTCGCCTAAGCTATCATGTGCGGCCTTCTTTGCCAACCTAGAAGTTTATCAGTCCTTCTCTTTGACACGTTCTTGTCGACCTGCCCTCCGTCATGGACGTCACATACACCCCTCCTGAGGGACTTTGCCCCACCATCGTACTGAGGAATAAGTGTCCAACTCCAATACCATATTTTTCATTAGTAAGCCCATGATACGTATTGTTCGTTTGGGCCAACATGACTCACAGATTTGTAATGGCTACACCATTATCGAACCTAGAAGCATGCGTATCATGTGAACTTGTACCTTACCTTATAAAAATCTCTTACTTTCCTATCTGGCTATCCCATTCGGATATGGGATGTGAACACCTTCTCTTGTATAAGATTAGTACAAATATAAGAGTTCTCTCTCCTTTTTTATATTTTTTTTATTATGAGTTTCTTCCAATACTACTACACTTGTCTACTCGTGTTCCTTCAGAGTTCAAACTTTTGCTGCACTAACAATAAGTGCCTTCTCTTAAAGCTTTCTATGCATTGTACCTAGTTCTTATTTCACGTGATATGACAAGGCTCCAGATTATTAAGGCTTATCGCGATACAATCTCATTAACGTGAAGTTATTAATCAAAATACATTGTACAAAACAAATTTCCATTTAACCCTTTGACAGTAAGTGACCACTCAGAAACAAAATGAACTTATCAAAATAGCCTAAAGATTATATGCTAGAGAGTTTGCACTAAGGAAAAAAGGTCAATTTTGCCCTTGAGTATAAATTAAAATATTTGAAAAGGGACAATTTTGTCATTCAATTCGCTTTTTGGCACAAAAATACCCTTACCGTCAATCAATTAGCTTAAAAATGATCTCATTAACCAAGTAGCTAAAAAAATGGCCTCACCATTAACAAGTAGCTCAAAATTGCCCTCCTCGCTAACAATTGCTCCAGTTAGACCGGCAAAAAGTTAAAAGGAATTGTGTTTCGAAGTAGGCTGGTTAAAATATCTAACTTTGGCTGCGAGTTATGACATTAATTCTTTAATTCGTTTGGTACGTGGGATAA
>ML381451.1:1271-24928 GCA_005239525.1 Nicotiana knightiana
ACTGATATATTATTGAACTTTCAAACTGATGTACATAATGAACTGAAATCTCCTCTATTTATAGAAGAAGGAAGCTGTTGTGTAAGCTGCTACTGTACCAGATGTAGATAATCTTCTTCCGGGGTAATGTTTATCCATAACGGAGTACCAAAATGATAAGCTTCTTCAGGAAGCTTATTTCCAATAGAATACTAAATAGATAAACATATTTACGGCAGTGTCCCATATGGATAAGCTTCTTCAGGAAACTTATTTACAATGGAGTACTAAATGAACATCCACAATATAATATATATTTATAACACGTTACATATTATGGAGACCGGAGAGTAATAAATGAAATGTGAGACCTCAATTCAATCGCGCAAGCGAAGGATATATTTGTGCTTGAAGTCCTTGTTGAATATGTTCTAACAATTCGGTAAAAGGGGAAATTTATTGAAGAATTAACTTAAATAGTCGTCCATCCAACTATTTATAACTTAAAATACTCTATAAATATATAATATATAAATAGTTCATATATAATATGTGTATAATCAATATATAATCTATGTACACCGGTTAAGAAAATTAAAGAATAAATATGCCTGGCTATTTGTGCAAGACCGCAAATTTTTTTGCCATGCAGACTTGACTTGGAAAGCCTACCAAGATATGAGTTTTCATCAGTTGGTTTTGTGCAAATGATCCGCCCCCTAATTGGCCCATTTTTTTAATATAGACTTAACTAGATCAGCCGCCTATATTAGCGATAAACTAAAAATAGCCACATTTTTTGTTTTTTATCCAATTTGCAAATAGAGTTAATTTTGTTTATTTTTTATGGCCAGCCGTGTCAAATATATTTTTCCTGGTTTTTAGCATTTATTTTAGGTAATATTTGGTTACCATTGCCGATTAATTTCAAAACAATTACCCTAAATAATAGGAACTCCAATTTCCTTAAAATAATTACCCTAAATAATGCTTACCTCCTCCATTTCTTCAAAACTCTCTCAACTCTTGCATTTTACCCAAAATCCTTACTTTTCGATTTTTTCTAAACTCTCACGTCACTATTATGGTGAATTTTAACTACTAATATGTAATATTATTTTATATTTGATGTACATGTTTCTGTAAATACAATGCATATTCTTTATATATGAGATGTATAATTTAGATTTTTATGTTATACAATTGGCAAGTGCTGTATAATTATATATATAATAAGTATTTTATGTATATATGAGATGTATAATGTAGACATTTATTTATACACCTAGAAAATGTGTTGTATAATTAATGTAGAATTATGTATATATAATTTGTTATGAGATGTATAATGTAAGTCTTTTTATTATACAAATGGCATATGCATTATAAAATCAATGTATAATTTTATATACAATAATGATTTTTTGTATATAATTTTTAGTTTTAGTCTGTTTAAAATTGCTTGATTATGTGTTTGATGTATGTGATTTTTTCGTTTAGTTCGTAATTTATACTTTTATAATACAATTTTAAACAATGTGAGTACATCTTTTGAGATTTGGACCAAAGATCTCGCTGAGTATTTGTGGGTTTTGGAAACAAACGTGTTTCTCGGTTGACATTTTGTGGACTTTGGGGTTTGGCTACACTATTATAGGATTATGTGTAGGTTAATTTTTAGTAAAAATAGCAGGGGTTAGTCAGTTTTCGGACTGTCCAATAAAAAATAACCAGCATTTGCAAAGTCATTGAAAAATTACTACTATTTTGCTGCAACACAGAAAGTTCCAGCATAATATATTGAAGATCGGTGCACCTGTGTATGAACTTCCAGCATATTATGCTGAAACTCCAACACGCGAAAAGTTCCAGCATAGTATACTGGAGATTGGAGCACCTGTGTATGAACTTCCAGCATATTATGCTGGACCGATGTATTATACTAGAACTCTAGTATATTATGCTGGAAGTTCAGTATCCAGTATACTTGTAACGACGCGACCGGTCGTTCTGAGCTCTAGCGCGTCGTTCAGCGATTTGAAGTCATGAACAACTCCATTTCAGGTATTATGACTCGTAGGCATGGTCAGAGTTGAATTTCGGAAAGTTCGGAGTCAAATTGGAAAGAAAAATTCTCATTTCAGAAGCCTTAAGTTGGAGAAATTGACTAAGATTAGAATTTTGAGTAAACAGCCTCCGAATCAGGATCTGAAGGTTTTTGCAGGTTCGTATGATGATTTCGGACTTGGGCGTGTGCCCGGATCGGGTTTTGGATAACCCGGGAGCGTTTCGGTGTATTGTGGAAGATAGCATTTTTAGAAGAATTTCCTAAGTTTGGGTTGAAGTGCATCTCAGTGATATTGATGTCCGTTTGGGATTCTTTTCCGAGTCTGAGAATAGCTCCGTATGGTGATTCTGGAGTTGAGAGCGCGATTGGAAGTGAATTCGGATGTCCGTAGGTCATTTTGAAGTTATTTGGCTAAAGATAGAAATTTGAAGGTTTTTGAAAAATTCGACCGGAATTGAAAATTTTGATATCGGGGTCAAAATGCGATTCCGGAAATTGAAGCAGGTCTGTAATGTCGAATATGACTTGTGTGCAAAATGTGGGGTCAATCGGACGTGATTTGATAGGTTTCGGCATCGGATGTGGAAGTTTGAAATTTCAAGTTCTTAAAGTTTGAATTTTAGTGTGATCCGTGGTTTTGATATTGTTTGATGTGAATTGAGGCTTCGAGCAAGTCCGCATTATGTTTTGGACCAGGTTGGTGTAATTGGACGGGGTCTCGGGGGCCTCGGGTGTATTCCGGGTGGTTAACAGATCAAGTTTGGAGTTGAAGAAGTGCTGAGATTGTTGTCGTCTGGTGTGACCGCACCTGCGAGGCTTGGACCGCAGGTGCGGGATTTGCTGGCTTGGCTGGGAGCGTAGGTGTGATGTAATTTTTGCACCTGCGAAGGCGCAGATGCAGACAATGGGGCGCAGGTGCGAGTTTTGGCTGGAGCTGAGGAAGCCGCAGGGGCGGGAGTTTGGGCGCACCTGCGAGAGCGCATGTGTGAAGATTTGATCGCAGGTGCGAAAATAGGCCTGGGCAAAATGTTTTAAAACCGAGATTTTTGGCCAATTCTCTCATATTTCTCATGGATGGGGAGATTTTAGGAGAGTTTCAAGAGGTAATTTCATCATATATGTCAAGGTAAGTTATTCCAACTCATCTCAAGTTAAATACAAGGTATACGCATGAATTAAAACATGAAAAATTGTGGAAAATTGGGAATTTTGAAGAAAACCTAGAAAATTGTAATTTAGGTTTTTACCACGAATTGAGCATGAATATTTGAGTAAAATAATATATTTGAGTTAGTAAAGCTATGTGTAGGGTATATTTCGAGAAATTTTGGATTCCGGGCACATGGGTCCGAGGGCATTTTGGTCAATTCCTTGAGCGGAGTTGGGAACTTATATAATTTGAATTGTTACAAGTATTAGAGTGAATTTTTATTGGTTTGCCCGTTATTTGAATAGTTTTGGGGCGTTGTGCATCAATTGGTGTCGTCAGAAGGGCTTGGAAGTCGGTTATAGAATTTCGGAGCGAGGTAAGTCTCCTTTCTAACTTTTTGAGGGGGAATTGTCCCCATAGGTGAACGAAATAAATACATGCTATCATTTGCGGGGGCTACGTACGCAAGAGGTGACGGGAGCCCGTGCGTAGCTACTATTATGCCATGTTTGGGTAGTCTAGGACCCACTAGCATGCCTTACGTGTTGTACATGTGATCATGCCAATAATATTAGACTGATAATGCTGTTGAATTTGTAATTTATTTCCTAAGAAGGCTAGAGTGTACCTTTCTTAATCATTTAGAAAGAGGATTGATTCCTCCGTGGATAATTGTGTTCCTGATAAGGTTATAGTATTGAATATTATTAAACTTGGCAAATGAGTTTCAAATTAAAGATTTAAATATTATTTTTCGTGTTCCTTTAAGAAGAATTTACCGCTTTTCCTGAGTAACTGCTCTCTTGATAAAAATGTGGACTTATTGTGTGAATATGTGTATCTATGGGTGCCTGAGTCGCATGTATGATTCGCGAGCAGGATAACCCTGTATATATGTGTATGGGTGCCTGAGTCGCATGTATGATTTGCGAGCAGGATAACACTGTATTTATGTGTATCTATGGGTTCTTGAGTCGCATGTATGATTCGCGAGCAGGATAACACTGTATTTATGTGTATCTATGGGTGCTTGAGTCGCATGTATGATTCGCGAGCAGGATAACCCTATATTTATGTATAACCGCGTCGCATGATTGATCCGCGAGCGGGGCAGATAGATGCATCTATGGTTCGGGTCGTTCGACCCTCGGCAGTGCACAGTTTATTATTGTTGGTCCGTGTCGTTCGACCCTCGGCACTTTGTTTGTGCATGATAAATGTTGCGTATTTCCTGTGATTTATACATGTTTATCAGTCTAAGGAAGTTTTTAAATGGCCAGTTAAGAAGAAGAAGAATTAATGTGTAAAATGTGAAATAATTCTGATGTTTCTTATCCCAGATTATGATTTAAATTGTCAACTGAAATGACGAAGATTTAAAATGTTAAATGTGGAAGGAGTTGATATTATTTATTCCTGATTTTAATAAACTGCCTATGACATACATGCTTACTGTCTCACTTGATTATACTAAATTGACTTCTAGTAAGTGTCTAATTCGACCTCACGTCACTACCTCTCTGAGGTTAGGCGGGATACTTACTAAGTACACGTTGTTTTCGTACTCATGCTACACTTGCTGTGCATTTTTATTGCACAGGTACCTTCATAGCGATATGGCTGACTTGGAGACTTAGACGAGCTGCATCATTCGGAGACGACCCGCAGCTGGAAGAGTCTTCCTCTATGTATTTATATTCATTTTTAATCCGTTGTCCAATTTGTATTTCGGACAAGCTCGTAGTATTGTGAAATTCTTAAAATTTGCTCATGTACTTGTGTCACCAGGTTCTGGGATGCGTTTGGGATGTATTTTATAAAAATGGAATATTAAACAGTTATTTTTACTTAATGGATTTTATTTAGTTTTTACGTGTTAAAGTGAAAGGTAACGATTTCAAAAATGCTAAACAAGAAATTTAATTTAAACCATTTAATGATTGGCTTGCCTGACAGTGGTGTCCGGCGCCATCACGACCTTATGGATTTTGGGTCGTGACAACTTGGTATCAGAGCGCTAGGTTCCCTTAGGTCTCACGAGTCATGAGCAAGTCTAGTAGAGTCTTGTGGATCGGTACGGAGACGTCTATACTTATCTTCGAGAGGCTACAGGGCTGTTAGAAGTACTTCCCTTCTTGATTCCTCATCGTGCAATTTGATTCCTTTAAGGCTTATGCCTATGTTTCTTCCTACTCAATCTTACGCTTCGCGAAGCGCTTGCTATGAATCAGGAATTTTCGGAATTGAAATGGTGCTACAGATATGGTGCGAGATGTTTTTCATGTGTATTTAGTTGGGGATGTTGTTGTTGCCCTGCAGAAAAATATTATGTTGTTTCAGCCAGTGGTTGTGATTCTGGGAACTTTCATGTTATGCTCAGGTTGTGATGATGATTACGGTTGGTTATCGCACGATGTCGATATGATGGTAGAATGCTTGCCCATATGTTGGGGGTGATGAATGGCTTGAAGGGAGGTCTTCTCAGGGCGTGATTTCGAGATTTCAGCATTTTTAGTTTCGGCAGAGGAAAGGCATTTGGACTATAAATGGTCTGGTTTTGGGATTGATAAAGCAGTATGACTTGGTGTTCTCAAGTGAGGTGGGATATGCACCTGTGATGTGATGTCGTCGTCACTGATCGAATGGAATATGTTAAGTCTGTCGGTGCTATGGTTTCTTCGGATGCATTGGGCCAGAGTGTTGTGAAGTAGTATTGAAGAAGCGGTTGTGAGAGATCGTGGTGTGTGGTGGTTCAGGATTGAATAGTTATTTCTAATGAAGACAACTCGAGAAAGATGATCCTCGGAGAGTTTGAAGTCGTGGTGATCTACTGGTGTAAGGGCTGCAGAGAATAGTATTGAATTGGATAGCATACGACGAAGGAAGATATGTGAAAAGTTCTAGGCGGTGGTTCACTTTCTAAAAGTCTAGGTGTAAGGAACGAAAGTCAGGTAGTTGTTTAAAGGAAGGAGTTTAACAAGTGGGGGAGTCCCACCACCTGCAGTTGGGTTGTAGGATTGTGTTCTCATGGGGTTGTAGATTGTTGGCGTGTTGGCAAGTTATTATAGCTAAGGCAAAGGAGTAAAATGGTGATCGTGCATGGGATTTGTTCAATGTGTGCAAAAGTTGGCCTTGTTGGACCAGGGTTAGGCTTTGAAAGATTCAGAAGTTATGCTTAAGGCATAGACGAGTTGTAAGGGTAGTGACTCAGTCACGTGCTTCATTGGAAAGGGTGTTCATGTGCTAGAAGAGCCTTGGAGTTGATTGTATTTGGGGCCAGCCAGAGTGGGTGACTCTCAAAAGCGGTCCTAGTAAATTCGAAGGTTAAGAACGTGGTGTTTAAGGGTTAAAGGCAGCAGTATGATCGAGCTTTTGCAGCATAATTTCAGAGAAAGGGAAAATGATTGGAGTGTCTATGATATTTTTCAGCGTGCAGGATAGTATTGGGGGTAAGATAAATAAACTCCGGGTTGTAAAAAGATTATCAGGAGGGTATAAGACGGGTTGTGAGATTGAGACAGCATGGTCTCGTGAATCAAGGCCACTCGGGATGAGTGGGGATTGAGTTTGTTATGAGTTGAATGAGGTTACTATTATTTCTAAGGCAATTAAAGATAATTAGAGAGAAGATGGATTGGTTATCCATGGTTGAAATGGCACATGTACGACAGTGATAAATTTCGTCAGTGTAATTACATTATAAATGTGGTTTGGGCGGTATGTGCGGGGCTTGTCAGTCGTCGTAACAGATTTGATTTGGGAGCATTCGAGTGCTATGGCCTGTCACGTGTAGGCGGATCCCGGAAGGTTTATGGTGGTTCAGACCACTACTTAAGGACTTGCATGTTGGGTGATTGTGAGAATTCACTTGAGTGTTATTATTGTTCTCTTGAATTGAGGTAAGTAAGAAGTTTCTATATGATGAGGTGTTTTCCCTATTAGTGGTTCAGGAGTTATGATCTAATTCTTGTGCCATCTCATATTGGCATGTTAGGTGCAGTAAGCAGTATGTAATTGAAAGTAAGGATCAAGATTGCGGTTCGGTGTTGGCAAGGATGTCATGAGCTCGGGAGAGAAAGAAAAAGGGATTTGAAAGTTCAGAGTAAGCTGGTGTTATCTTCAGTGTCACCTGAGATCGATATTCGGTGAAAGAGGCTTTGTACCCTGGTTATGGGTTCTTGATTTATTTTACAACGTTAGTGTGGCCAGTGGTGGATGTGCAGACTTGCTACCTGGTGTGGAAGGTCGTGGAAGCGTAACCACGAGAAGATTGTATAAGCGTGAAATGTAGTCACCTGATTGATTAAATATTTAGACCAAGTATAAGGAAGTGCAATATTGCTTATTTGAGGATTTATGCCAGGAAGGCGTTCGGTTCAGTTGGTTTCGGATTGCAGGGTGTTGTCCCGACTATGATGGTTGATCTTGCGTGTTATGAGAGAAAGTGGGTTACTTTGGACCCAGGTAAAGCTATCAGCCTAGTTCAGTGCGAGCAGAATCGACTTGAAGTGTGTGAATGGATTTAAACAAGATTATGGGCTTCATGCGAGTTAGATGTGTTCATTTCAGTATAGCGCTCCTCAAAGAGGGGTCTTGGAATATCAGATGTTGTTTCGTCTTCTTCCAATTCATATAATGTTGTGATTGTGCCGTGTAAGTTGTGAAACGACTTGATAAATCCCTACGTGATGAGTCTCCGTGTAGTGATGATGTTATGCGAGCAGGGGAGCTCTTGAGATTCAGAGTATATATATCGCACCTCAGTTGTGCTTAAGTTTTGTAGCATATGAATTTATCAGTCTCCCCAGGATGGTTATGTACTTAGCGTGCTTGTGACCGATATTCAGTAATTTGTAATAGTGAGCAATTCAGCTCCGTGTATATATCCTTATGTCAATTTTATGATGGAATCGGATGGCATGCCGTCACGGGTATGTTATTTGGATCGGGTTGCACACCGCAACAGTGTGATGATGAGTAAGGTTCCTATATTTATTTTCTTGTGTTTTACCTTCTATTTTCTGAGAAGAGTCCATATTATTTGCGTGAGTTGAGTATTCCCTTCCTGAGTCATTTCTTATGTATCATGTTCGAGTTGTGGCCTATTGGCGCATTGTGGCATCAAGTGAGACTGTTAGTCATGTCTGGGATGATTTGTTGTCTGAACAGTTCATATTGGGTGAGACAAGATTATTGGACCAGGGATCAAGTGCGGTATGATTTTGTGAAATATATTAAAAAGGCAAATACCATTATTCGTTTCATAAGGAGGTGATGATTCTAGTCAAGAGGAGATGTTCAATGATTTGTTAACTCTGCAATGGGTTAGAAATTTCTACGCATCTCCTCCGTTTTGGTGGTATCGCCAGCATTATAACAGGATGTGTATATATATATATATATCATGAGGTGCATTGGGAGCATCACATTCGTGGAATTTTGGATATTAAGGTTCAGGGAGTGTCATTGTGGTCAGATGATGAATTATGCGGTGCATGGTGCTAATTCAGCAAAGGTATGCAATCATGTTCTGGTATATCGTGTGGTAGTTGATACGATGTTTATATATTGGAACTAGGCCTGGCAGAGAAACTTCAGGTGTTGGAACTGGATTCTGAGCTTATTATGTGGATAAAAGAAGAAATATTTAGAATTGATCAAGCTAATGTACTCAACTGGGTTTTGGTAGCACGGACAGGTGCGCGAGGTGTTAAAAAGTGATTTCAGATAACTCCGGAGCAGTTCTAAGCACGTTCGAGGACGAACGTCTGTTTAAGTGGGGGAGAATGTAACGACCCGATCGGTCGTTTTGAGCTCTAGCGCGTCGTTCAGCGGTTTGAAGTCATGAGCAGCTCTATTTTAGGTATTATGACTCGTAGGCATGGTTGGAGTTGAATTTCGGGAATTTCGGAGTCAAATTGGAAAGAAAAATTCTCATTTCAGAAGCCTTAAGTTGGAGAAATTGACTAAGATTGGAATTTTGAGTAAACGACCTCCGAATCAGGATCTGAAGGTTCCTGCAGATTCGTATGATGATTTCGGACTTGGGCGTGTGTCCGGATCGGGTTCTGGATAACCCGGGAACGTTTTGGTGTATTATGGAAGATAGCATTTTTAGAATAGTTTCCTAAGTTTGGGTTGAAGTGCATCTCAGTGAAATTGATGTCTGTTTGATTCCGAGTCTGGGAATAGCTCCGTCTGGTGATTCTGAAGTTGGGAGCGTGATCGGAAGTGAATTTGGATGTCCGTAGGTCATTTTGAAGTCATTTGGCTAAAGATAGAAATTTAAAGGTTTTTGAGAAATCCGATCGGAAGTGAAAATTTTGATATCGAGGTCAGAATGCGATTCCGGAAGTTGGAGCAGGTCCGTAATGTCGAATATGACTTGTGTGCAAAATTTGGGGTCAATCGGACGTGATTTGATAGGTTTCGGCATCGGATGTGAAAGTTTGAAATTTCAAGTTCTTAAAGTTTGAATTTTAGTGCGATCCGTGGTTTCGATGTTGTTTGATGTGAATTGAGGCCTCGAGCTAGTTCGCATTATGTTTTGGACCAGGTTGGTGTAATTGGACGGGGTCTCGGGGGCCTCAGGTGGATTCCGGGTGGTTAATGGATCAAGTTTGGAGTTGAAGAAGTGCTGAGATTGCTGTCATCTGGTGTGACTCTCGCAGGTGCGAGATCTGCTGGCTTGGCTGGGAGCGCAGGTGCGATGTAATATCCGCACCTGCGAAGGCGCAGATGCAGACAATGGGGCGCAGGTGCGAGTTTTGGCTGGAGCTAAGGAAGCCACAGGGGCGGGAGTTTTGGCGGGAGTATAATAGGCCTAGGCAGAATGTTTTAAAACCGAGATTTTTGGCCAATTCTCTCATATTTCTCATGGATGGGAGATTTCAGGAGAGCTTCAAGAGGGAAATTTCATCATCTATGTCAAGGTAAGTTATTCCAACTCATCTCAAGTTAAATACAAAGTATATGCATGGATTAAAACATGAAAAATTATGGAAAATTGGGAATTTCGAAGAAAACCTAGAAAATTGTAATTTAGATTTTTACCACGAATTGAGCATGAATATTTGATTAAAATGATATATTTGAGTTAGTAAAGCTATGGGTAGGGTATATTTCGAGAAATTTCGGATTCCGGGCACGTGGGCCCGAGGGCATTTCGGTCAATTCTTTGAGCGGAGTTGGGAACTTATATAATTTGAATTGTTACAAGTATTAGAGTGAATTTTTATTGATTTTCCCGTTATTTGAATAGTTTTGGGGTGTTGTGCATCAATTGGAGTCGTCAATACGGCTTGGAAGCCGGTTATGGAATTTTGGAGCGAGGTAAGTCTCCTTTCTAACTTTGTGAGGGAGAATTGTACCCATAGGTGAACTAAATGAATACATGTTATCATTTGCGGGGGCTACGTACGCATGAGGTGATGGGAGTCCGTGCGTAGCTACTATTATGCCATGTTCGGGTAGTCTAGGACCTACTAGCATGCCTTACGTGTTGTATATGTGATCATGCCAATAATATTAGACTGATAATGCTGTTGAATTGGTAATTTATTTCCTAAGAAGTCTAGAGTGTACCTTTCTTAATCATTTGGAAAGAGGATTGATTCCTCCATGGATAATTGTGTTCCTGATAAGGTTAAAGTATTGGATATTATTAAACTTGGCAAATGAGTTTCAAAACAAATATTTAAATGCTATTTTTCGTGTTCCTTTAAGAAGAATTTTACCGCTTTTCCTGAGTAACTGCTCTCTTGATAAAAATGTGGACTTATTGTGTGAATATGTGTATCTATGGGTGCCTGAGTCGCATGTATGATTCGCGAGCAGGATAACCCTGTATTTATGTGTATGGGTGCCTGAGTCGTATGTATGATTCGTGAGCAGGATAACCTTGTATTTATGTGTATCTATGGGTGCCTGAGTCGCATCTATGATTCGCGAGCAGGATAACCCTGTATTTATGTATAACCGTGTCGCATGATCGATTCGTGAACGAGGTAGATAGATGCATCTATGGAATGGCCGTTCGACCCTCGGCAGTGCATAATTTATTATTGTTGGTATGCGCCGTTCGACCCTCGACACTTTGTTTGCGCATGATAAATGCTGCATATTTCCTGTGATTTATACATGTTTATCGGCCTAAGGAAGTTTTTAAATGGCCAGTTAAGAAGAAGAAGAATTGATATGTAAAATGTGAAATAAGTCTGACGTTTCTTATCCCAGATTATGATTTAAATTGTTAAGTGAAATGACGAAGATTTAAAATGTTAAATGTGGAAAGAGTTGATATTATTTATTCTTGATTTTAATAAACTGCCTATGACATACATGCTTAGTGTCTCACTTGATTATATTAAATTAACTTCTAGTAAGTGTCTAATTCGACCTCACGTCACTACCTCTCTGAGGTTAGGCGGGATACTTACTGAGTACACGTTATTTTCGTTCTCATGATACACTTGCTGTGCATTTTTATTGCACATGTACCTTCATAGCGATATGGCTGACTTGGAGACTTAGACGAGCTGCATCATTCGGAGACGACCTGCAGCCAACATAGTCTTCCTCTATGTATTTATATTCATTTTTAATCCCTTGTCCAATTTGTATTTCGGACAAGCTCGTAAGATTTGTGAAATTCTTAAAATTTGCTCATGTACTTGTGTCACCAGGTTCTGGGATGCGTTTGAGATGTATTTTATAAAAATGGAATATTAAACTATTGTTTTTACTTAATAGATTTTATTTAGTTGTTACGTGTTAAAGTGAAAGGTAACGATTTCAAAAATACTAAAACAGAAAATTTAACTTAACTATTTAATGATTGGCTTGCCTGACAGTGGTTTCCGGCGCCATCACAACCTTATTGATTTTGGATCGTGACAATATTTATGCTAGAACTCCACTATATTATACTGAAATTCCAATATATTATGCTAGAGTATTTTTCGGATTTTGAATAGTGTTTTCGTTCAGATTTATCTTTGCATGAAAAATCGCTAAATTTCGATTACTTTTGAAACTATGGCTATTTTTGAACGACCACTTGTAAATCTGACTATTTTTGAATTTCTCCCTAATTTTTAGGGCTAGACAAAGTTTAGAATGCTAGTGAGCTGGTTTTTTCCTTTTTAATGGACCATATTTTGGCCATATCTTAATTCTTCATGAAAGTGGATGATTGTATACATTCATGTTTCCATTTCGATAAGGGAGTTTTTCTTATATCTACTATAATAGAAACCTATTTATGTATTTTCTCTAGGTTTTGTAATTTTCAAAAAAGTATCTAGTTTTTTTTACAAACTATATGTATTCCCCCTTAAAAAACTCACACCCCATTATTAGCACCTTCAATTAAGGGATTGAATTATATTTTTTCTCTCTACTCCCCTCCATCCCTTTTCTTCTACGCAGAACTGGAAGCAACTTCTTCTTTCTATATTATTTCACCAATTTTTTCTTCCAATTTCTTGAAAACTCTATACAAGATACTCGCTTCTAGTATAAGAAGCCACAAGAAAAATACAAATGGACAAAAAAAGTCTTGAAACAAAAAAGAATCCATACTCGCCATAGAAATGGTTATTTTTTGTACGGTAACATTTTCGATCCTATACAATTTTGAAGATCCATCACAGTAATTATAGAAAATCTGAAAATTTTCTACTTATATACGTTACTACTGTAAAAACTAATATAATTCCGGCACAAGATTGTATTGTACTTGTATCGGTGTTGTATCAAATATTCTTTCATGTATTGATGCATCAAAGACAAATTAGATATAATCCTGAAAAATTCTTACACAATTTTGATACAATTACGATACAACTTAAAACCAACTCTTAACATAAATTGATACAATATCGTAGTATAATTGTATTAATATTGTATCATGTATTGTTTTAGGTACAAATTGTGATATAATCATGATAAATTCTTAATAATGATACAATTTTGATCTTCATATTTTTCAAGTTTGAATCTAAAACATCCACCTAGAACAAACTCTAAACTTAAATTATGATACAATATTGTATTATAATAGTATTAATATTGTATCAGAATTGTCTTAGGTATTGATATATCTAATATAATTCAGATATAATTATGATACATTTATCATACAATCATAATACAATTCCGAAACTTCTTCTTCCTCGAGTTTCAATATAAAATTCTACCTAAAATCAACTTTAAACTTAACCAGTCTCCCTTAAAATTGAGATATGAGCCCTAAGGGATATTTTCAATCGTTTTCAAGAACACTCAATCCAAAGAAGTCAAAAATTCGTAAAATCCGGATATCTAATTCAAAGCTTCGAAGTTTTTTAATGTTATGTTAATGGCAGAGCCTCTACCTGTAATTTCAGAAATAATGTCTATGGTTTCGTCAATAGTTGAAACTTTTTAATGGTTGTTGGTGGAATTAATTCAGAGAAATATATGATGCCACAATTTTAGAGAGATAATAGTTTGATTTGTATGAAAGAGAGAGATTGGTTGATATGTATGAAAGAGAGAATGACTTTAAAATCTTTTGAAATTGGGAAGAATATCATGAATGTAACAGGCTAATTAAGCTGATAGATGAGGATAGGGGGATACTGTATTGGTGGTAAATAAGTGATACACGTGAAATTGTATTTAGCTGACAGAGCATAATACGTGGGACAATGAGGAAATAAAAACTGACATATTTCATTTAAAAGATGTATGAAGCACGAGAAGTACGGGGAAAACACTCACGAGACGATAAAGAACCAACATTCGAACCTAAACAACTACTGAAGAGGTACGAGCGGAATGAATCAAGATTGGAAAGAGAGAAGATTCACGAACTCACAATTAACGAGGAAGGAGAATCAGAATCGTTACAAAATCCTTATAGACAGTTACGATTACCAATCATAATAGGCAATTAATGTTATTAAAACTCATAATGACTCCGCCATAAATAGGAGGAAATGTTATATTTGTAAACTCCTATATAAGGGAGAGAATCTCATTTGTAAACACAAGTTCCGAGTACTATCGAAATATATTCATTTTCTCTTTCTTATTCAGTGCAATAAGTTATTCTTTCTTTTTAATTACTTTCTGCCAATTTTATTTCCCTTTTAAGCGAATTACTGAGGAAGTAAGGAATTATTTAGTTATCAGTAACCGAATTTCTTCTAAAAGTGGGCTTTGACTAAAAATCTTATTTTTTCATTAAACAAATACAGTTACAAATCAATCCCTATATTTAAGGATCCTTCTTGTATCATGATTTACATAAATAGTAAATATAGATACACAATGTAATTTTTGAGGAACATAAAGTAAAGTACTTAATAAGTTTCTAATATAGTATTGCTAGGTAAAAATGCCTTTTGATAATGCTAATATATGCATAATGTGGCCCAATATGTTAGCCCACTTTATCGGAAGAGAGTCTACCCATCATTTTAGCTTAGACGTGGGCCGGCGGGGTACACAGTCAAGGGACAAGTACACAGATAGCTATTCTCATTGATGCTATTTAGAGATAAGATAATATTTATTTTGTCTTGAAATTGAACTAAAATTTTCAACTTCAGGACAATTCATGATTTTTTTCCCTAAAAATTGAACTGATAAATTGAAATTTTGTATGGAATGGCTAATTTCTAAATAAAAGCCCTTTAGAGTGGCAACTTGGTGTATTTCTACAAGATTGAAGGCCTTTGCCATCCCATAGCTCGACTACTTTAGCATCTATGTGTCAAAGTGTTATTTTCTTTAGACTTGAATATCATGTTGCTACTAATCAGAAAAGATTTTTATAGTTCAAGGTTTTAACATTCAAAGTATATATTTGTGCATAAAAAAAGATGCAATTGCCGCACATGAATCCATAGAGTAATCTTAGAACAAATAACTGACGCACCATCTGTGATTAAAGGAGCGGATATCGATAAATATTCACAATAACCTTGGAAGCCGAGCGCGGCCCTACTGCCCAATCCTAAGAAGTTCAAAATGTGTGACATCCCAAAATATGATGGAACAACTGATTCACGAGATCACATAACTGCATTCACAACGGACGTAAAAGGCAATAATTTGACCAAACAAGAGATTGAGTCAGTTTTGGTTAAAATTTTTGGAGAAACACTCACGAAAGGGGAATTAACATAGTATTCTCTTTTACCTGAAAATTCTATTGATTCTTTTGTTGAGCTTGAAGATTTATTCATAAAAGCACATTCGGGAGCTCAAAAAGTTGAAAAGGGGATGGAAGATATCTTTAAGCTAAAACAAGGAGATACGGAGTTACTCAGGGAATTTGTGGATAGATTTCAACGTGAAAGAATGATTCTTCCATGAGTACCTGATAATTCGGCAACCATGGAGTTTGCAAGTAAATTAAATGAAAAGAGCTCAGAAGCCACAATAAGACTTAAGGAAAGCTTACGAGAATTCCCTACTACCACATGGAATGATGTATATAATAGGTACAACACCAAGTTTCGGATTGAAGAAGACATCACCGCACAGTCGAGGGTTGATGAAAGAACAAATTCAAGGCGGTCAAAATCTGAAAAAAGGTCCGGTAAAAACATGTATGAGCCTTATATGGGACCCTCGTGGTGAGGTTCACGGTCTAAGCCAGAAAATGTACGGTCTGACCCTAGATCGAGGCACATAGATGAGAGATCATCATCCAAGTTCAGAAAAGAACGAGATGCATGTGATAGAGATATTAACACGAATGCAAGGATTGGTGATTACAATTTCAATATCAACACTTCTGAGTTGGTAGTTATTCTAAGGAGTATGGGAGATAAGGTGCGGTTGCCAAAGGAAATGAGATCAAACCCAAACAGAAGAAATCCATATTTCTGGTGTGAGTTTCATAACGACCATGATCATAAAACAGCAGATTGCAGATTATTACAAGGTGAAGTAGAGCATTTGCTAAAGTAAGGTTATTTAACTAACTTGTTCAGCGAGAAAGAAAAGCAATCTTATACGAAGACAACAACCTCCAAAACCTCTGTCTCCAAAAAGAACATTTAACGTGATAAGCGGAGGAGAAGAAGTCAATGGTGTAACATATACAACTACGAAAAAGACGTCAAATATCACGGTGACCCATGGGAAGCGAATTCGCCAAGTTTTGGAGGAAGATAGTATAACGTTTGATGATGCAGATGCAGATGGCTTGATAATCCCTTACAATGATGCACTGGTAATATCTTTACTTATACATGATACTAATGTAAAACGAGTTTTGATTGATCCAGGTAGCTCCGTGAATATTATTCTTCTAAGAGTGGTGAATGAAATTCAAATGGGAGACAAGATAGTACCAAAAGCACGATCCTTATCTGGATTCGATTATTCGATCGTTATTACAAAATGGGAGATACTACTTTACCACATTTGCAAAAGAAGTTATCAAGGATACGAACTTCCAAGTAATAGACACGGACATGGCTTATAACGTGATTCTTAGGAGGCCATGGATTCATGACAGGGATATTGTACATCTATGTTACATCAATTCATTAAGTTTTCTTCACAATGAGGAATTCGACAAATCCGTGAAGATCAACAGGTTTCTAAAAATATCAATTCAGTGGTGGATTCACACACGGCGAACGAAGATACAAACGAGAATCCCGTTGAAGATGTGGTAAATCTTAGCTGAAAGTTGGATCAAGAAAAATAGATGTAGATTCGAGACCTGATGCCATACAATATCCAGAGGCAAATTCTAAAGGAAAGGTCGTGCTAGAGCAGTGATAGCTTGTGACGTTGAGTTAAGTGCTTGGCTTAACCTTGACTTGAGGGAATAGGAATCCCAAATTAAATGCTATGTGAATTTGCATGAGTGTGGTGTATAGGTGAGGTGAAGAGTATCTATGCACCACCAAATTACTTGTTGAACATGATCCCTTCCCCGTTTCCAATTTAATTGATCCCTAGTTTAATTGTTTTATGATCATTGATGGCTTCATGTCTACTTGGTTCGTCAACTTGTTGTTAAACATTGTTTCAATTATTTTGAAAGTGTTACTTGTTCCTTAGTCACATTGTGGTACATTTGGTTGAGCTGGTTGTCAGTGTTACATTATACATTTCAGTTGGTTTTGCTGTGAAATGATAATTGGTGAAGTTTCTGAATAGTACAATTTTCTGTTTATGATAATTGAGATTTAAGTATTGTGAAAGGCTTGGAATATGATTTGTGAAACTTTGTTATAAATAAGGAGATGAAATGTGATTTATCTGGTGGGAGCGGGTTGCACGCCGCAACAAGGAGTAATAAGGATGGACAGGTGGGATCGGGTTGTATGCCGCAACAGGAGAAATAAGGGTGATATATATATAAGGAGGAGCAATAAGGGTGGACAGGTGGGATCGGGTTTCACGCCGCAACAAGGAGCAATAAGAAAACAATATTCATGTTTTACTTCTTATAAAATAAAGTTTGAAACACTCATTATTTTATTGTCATTGTTTCATATTCTGCTCTTACTATTATTTAAAGTGAAGCTTGTTCTGTATATAATTGTTGAGACATAAATATTATGAAAGGCTTTGACTTAAATTGTGAAAATCCTTTTTATAAATAAAGAGATGTGATTGTCTGGTGGGAGCGGGTTGCACTCCGCAACAAGGAGTGATAAAGGTGGACAGGTGGGATCGGGTTGCACGCTGCAACAGGACAAATAAGGGTGATATATATAGGGAAGAGCAATAAGGGTGGACAGGTGGGCGCGGGTTGCGCGCCGCAACAATTAGCAATAATGGTGGACATTTATGTTTTACTGATTTTTAAACACAAGAATTTGAAAACTTACTGTTTTACTTTACTGTTTATCATATTATGTACTTACGGTGGTTTTGAAGTGGAATTTGGAAATTTTGAAACTTATGTGTGAATTGGTTATAGCTGAGACCTGGAAAAGGTGACTGAGTTATTTTATTCGTTGCTATAGATTATTGTTTTGTTTAGTTTAGAATTTCCTTCTTGCTTTATTATATATTGTTCACAGGTTATATTGTTAATGCCCTGACGTAGCCTCGTCACTACTTCCTCGAGGTTAGACTCGACATTTACTCAGTACATGAGATCGGTTGTACTGATACTACACTTTGAACTTCTTATGCAGATCCAGGTACCTGTCAGAGTTAGGTGAAAGTAGTAGCTGACATTATTCGCACGGAGACATGAGGTAGATCTGCTGGCTTCCGCAGATTCCTGGAGTCTTCCCTTTATAATTTAGATACTGTTTTATTTCATTCAAAATAAAGATATGTTTCTGTCAGTCCAATTATTTGTAGTATTATTTAGTAGTTCATGAATTGTGACACCATACCCTGGGTAGTTATACATTAGTATTAGTTCGTGGTTCATCTTATTATTTCTAATATTATTCTTGATATCAGTTATTGGAAAGTTTAGGATTTCGTGTTTATTTTTAATTTTTTATTCGTGTTTAAATAAATTTAAAGGAAAATGTTAATTAAGTTTTAACATTGGCTTGCCTAGCAAGTGTGGTGTTAGGCGCCATCACGATTCAGAGGGTTGGAAATTTGGGTCATGACAATCTCGCTGTATCTGAAATGGCGGTAAGTGTTGTTTTAGTACGAGAAGATAAAGTTAAATAATCTTCAATTTATTATGTTAGTAAATCTTTGTTAGATGCTGAGACTCGATATCCTCACTTAGAAAAACTTGCTTTAGCATTAGTTATGGCATCTGAAAAATTGAAACCTTATTTTCCATATCATCATATCTCTATAGTAATTGCTTATCCTCTAAGGAATATACTACATAAACAAGAATTGTCAGGAAAGTTAGCTAAATAGGCTATAAAACTCAGCGTATATGATATCATGTACCAACCTAGATGCAACGACCCGACTTGTCGTTTTAAGAATTTATGCCTCATTTAGCGACTTATGATCTCGAGAAGCTTCGTAATATATATTATGACATGCATGTGCAGTCTGTAAAATTTTTCTGGAATGTTTTTATATGAAAACAATTGATTAAAATGTGAAATAGAGCTTTAAAACTCAACTGAGTTGACTTCGGTCAACATTTTGAGCAAATGGACGTGGATTAGAATTTTGATGATTCCAATAGCTTCATATGCTTATTTCGGACTTAAGCGCATATTTGGATTTGGAAGTCCATAGGACAATTCGGCGCATTTTGGAGAGTTTGAAAGTTAGAAAATAAAGTTTTTTGGAGAGTTTGATTGATAGTTGACTTTATGATATCGGGGTCAGAATTCGATTCTAAAAATTGGAACAGATCCATTATGTCATTTATGACTCATGTACAAAATTTGAAGTCACTACGGATTGATTTGATACGTTTCAGTGCAAAATATAGAAGCTGGAAGATTTGAAAACTCATAATTCGATTTGACGCGCGATTCGTAGTTTTGATGTTGTTTGACGTGATTTGAGACCTCGAGTAGGTCCATAATATATTTTGATACTTGTTGGTGCATTCAGACGGGGTCCCGAGGGGCTCGGGTGATTTTCGGAGTGGTTTCAGACCATTTTTAGGCCAATTTAACTAGTTGGGTTTTGACAGCAAGGTTCGAAAATTTTGATGCGAGGAGCCTACTTTGAAAGCTTATATCTAAAAATATTTAAGGCATATGAAAATTTTCAAAAGATGAAAGTTGTTGCTCTTGCATTTGAGTTTCCAGAAAGTTAAAGAATTCATCATTTGGATATTTGTACAGAAAGTTATGATCGACTGAATAAAGGCTGGTAAAACTGTTTTGTAATTTCCCCAAATATTTTTGATGCGAGGATCCTACTTTAGAAGCTTATACATCGAACTATATAAGGAATCTGAACATTTGCAAAAACATGAAAGTTTTATACCTTTGATTCTAGGTTCCGGGAAGTTAAACCATTCATCATTTGGATATTTGTACAGAAAGTTATGATCGATTGAATAAAGGTTGGTAAAGTTGTTTCTGGTGGACTCTTAGTGACGACTTTTAGTGACGAAAAATGGACTTCTAGTGAGGGATGAGCAGAAACTTAAGCAAAAATGCTCATTTTCTTCATTTCGTTTTGGATTTTTGGAGCACGATTCTTGGGAGATTTTTGGGCAATTTTCACGGGAAATATTGGGGTAAGTGTTCCTCATCCTATATTAATTATATTTCATGATTTCATACTCATTTACATCATGAATCCATGAATTTATGGAAGAAAATTCAGATTTTTATCAAATCTTCCAAAAAGGAAAATTTTAGATTTGAAAAAGGATGGCTCGATGCGTATGTGTATTGACTACCGGCAGCTGAATAAGGTGACAGTGAAGAACATGTACCCATTTCCTCACATTGATGATATATTTGACCAGTTACAGGGTGCTAGGGTGTTCTCCAAGATTGATCTGCATTCGGGTTATCATCAGTTGAAGATTCGGGAGCCGGATATCCCGAAGACTGCCTTCAGGACCAGATATGACCACTATGAGTTCCTTGTTATATCATTTGGGCTGACCAATGCCCCAACAGCCTTCATGCACCTGATGCGCATCATATTTCAGAATTATCTTGATACTTCTGTCATTGTGTTCATTGATGATAGTCTGGTATATTCTCGGTCCCAGGAGGACCATGAGTAGCACTTGAGGACCGTGCTTCAGACATTGAGGGAGAAGAATTTGTATGCCAAATTTTCTAAGTGTGAATGTTGGCTTGATTCTGTGGCATTCCTAGGCCATGTGGTGTCTTCGGATGGGATCAAGGTGTAACGAATCGACCGATCATTTTGCATATTCGAACCCCGTTCCTCTAAATGAAACTTTCCATAGCGGCTTATTGTGATTTATGACTTGCGGGGACTGGTGGTTCGGGATTTTGAAGTGTTTAGAGTGCTATAGGAACACTTGGTTTTAAGGACAAGTTTGACTTCGGTCAACATTTTGGGTAAACGACCTCGGAATCAAGTTCTGACGATTTCGGTACCTTCGTATGATGATTTCGGACCTGTGCGTATGTTCGGAATGGGTTTCTGATGACCCGGGAGCATTTCGACGCCCAATATTGAAATAAGAGTTCCTTAGGTTCCTATTTGTGGTTTGGGACATGTTTTTGTGTTATCGAGGTCCGAACGGAATTTCGAGACTGGGAATGGTTCCGTTATGTCATTTATGACTTTCCTGCAAAATTTGGTGTCATTTCAAGTAGTATAGGTCGATTCAACGCATTGTTATCGAATTCAAGAACTTGAAGTTCTTAAGTTGTGATTCTAGGGGTTTTGGGATGTGATTTGAGTTTTGGCGTTGTTTTGAGTGTTCCGAAGGCTCGAGCGATTCCATATTATGATCTGGAGTGAGACTGCAGGTGCGGTCCTTGAGTCGCAGGTGCGGAACCACTGTCAGGCAGGTGCCTCCCGGACACCACACGAGGCCAAAAACCAGCTGAAATAGCTGCTGGTGCACCTGTTCTGGTGTGACCGCAGGTACGGTTGCGCAGTCGCAGGTGCAGCCCATTTCTCGCAGGTGCGGACAAAGTTATGCAGGAGCGGAGCCGTGGGTGCGGTCTCCTATCCGCAGGTGCGGGCCCAGGCTTCCTCGTCGACCGCATGTGCGGTCCTTGAGTCACAGGTGCGGAACCACTATCAGGCAGTGTGTTTCTTAAATACGGGATTCTTCATTGTTTTCTTCACTCCTTCCTACATTAAACACTTTGAGAGCTTGGGAAAAGGGCTCCACGACCCAACCACTAAGAGGTAAGTAAATTCTACCCCAAAGTTAGTTTTCATGAACTCTTAGTTAAGTTAACCTTCTTAATAAGCAAAAATCAAGAATTGGGTAGTAACCTAGGGCTTTCGGGAATTTAGAGAATTACCCGTCAGTTAGCTATGAAATCAAGTAATAATCATGTATTAATGATCCTTAGGCTATGGGTGAGTCTTTCCTTCGAGAATTTTTGGAATCCGAGCATGCGGGCCCGGGGTTGGATTTTAGGATTTCTTCAAGAGTGATGAATTTACTAAATAAGTAGGAGAATTTTCATACGTTGAGCATAAATTAATGTATTTGTATAATATTTGGCTAGTTCCGAGTTCTCGAGTGTCGAGTTCGGAGTTTCAGGCGCATTCTTGACCCGGGGAGTAGGTTCGACGCGAGGTGAGTCTCCTTTCTAACCTTGTAAGAGGGAATTGTCCCCATAGGTGTTTATAAATGGTGGTTTGTCCTTATTTGTGGGGGTTGCACATGCACAAAGTGATGAGAGTCTGTGCGTAGCTACTATTATGCCTTGTCGGGTAGTTTAGGACTCACAAGCATGCTTTATGTGTTGTATCTGTGATCTTGCATATGGATTAAGTAGTCTAATATCCTCGAATCTCACATGTGAAGGCTTAAGGGGTTATTCTTGAAGTTGACATTACTAAATTCTCACCCTATTAGTATGTTCCCTGCTAAATTATCTGGAATCTCATTCTAATTATGAATTTACATGGGAACCCGAGTCGCATGGATGATTCGCGAGCGGTGTAGTCCTAGTATTATGTTAACCCGAGTCACATGAATGATTCGTGAGAGGGGGTGGTCTTAGTATTATATTAACCGTGTCGCATGTTCGATTCGCGAGCAGGGAAGATAGACGCATCTATGGTTCGGGTTGTTCGTCCCTCGGCAGTGCACATTTACTTTTCTCGTCGTAAAGGCCGTACGTTCATATCATGTTATAGCCTGGGGTTGAATTGTCAAAATAGGATGATCTCACTAGTAAACAAATTGTTGGCTTGCCTGACCCCGGTGTTGGACGCCATCACAACCTGAGTTAGGATTTTGGGTCGTGACAATATGGTATCAGAGTGTCGTGCCCCCTTTTTTTTCCTCGTGGAATCGGGTTTATGACATTGGTTGGGACAACTCTTTCCTTTTGGGAAAGGGATTTGCATATTTTGAATAGATGCCACGTAACGATTTTAACGGTGCGTCAGGGCACCTGAGGGGTTCAATTATAACTACATTGCTAAACAGAGATTTAGGTAAGGTCTTGAAATTATCTTAAGGGGAAGGTGTTAGGCACCCCTCAGGATCCACAAGTTTGGTTCTCGGTCAAATGGTTTCGTGAATTTGTACCACTAGCAAATAACAAATAAAGGCTCAAATAAGAAGGGATTTAAGTCTTGAGCATGCAGATGTTTTAAAGAAATAGTAAAGAGGATTGGCTTTTGAAAAGGAATTACGAGATAGCATATAAAGGTATCCTAGGTTTATAATAATATGGATCACATCAATGCAATACCCGATAATCACTCCTCGAAGAGGGGCTACACGTGGTATTTAGTGCACCGGTCATCATATCCATATTCTACCCTTCCCACCCCGTAAGGTTATTAAAACGAGCATTGGTCTCGACCTCTATTGCATGTTGTTACTCGTCCCTTCCTATCAGTCCCGGAGGAAATTAG
>ML381452.1:6683-28588 GCA_005239525.1 Nicotiana knightiana
GAAAGTCATAACCGAGGGTTTAGAGGTTGGATTAGAGATAACGATACCTCGGGTGCAATCTAAAGTGAACTGTAATGCAATCTAGCTAGCGTAACTTGAGAGAGTGCGTCTAGTAAATTATCATAATTACTTGAGAGAGATCAATGATAACTGGAGTGTTCATGATTGATAGAGACAACTAAGTCAAAACTATAGGAAATACAAAAGAAGAAATTTCACCAACAGGGGGAACCATAACCTTAGACCTTTATTACAATTATTTACACCTTATTGTTAGTTAATCTTTAGTTTTAATATTTTCATTCAGTTGTAGTTTAAACAACACCAAGTGATAGTCATAACATTTGAGGAAGTTGATTATTGAGAATTTGGTAATCTAAAAACAACAGTTGATACGTTGGTTCCCTCTGGGATTTGAGTATTTGACTCTGGTCAAAATACCCGGATTATATTTGCAACGCCTGCTTAGTCTTTTAGTAGACATAGTTGAGCGTGATCAGTCACCAATGAGATAGAAAAATAAGCAGTCACTTAGCAGAAATACTTATGGGCGAAGTTCTACATTTCAAGGAATCCGGTGGGGTTCGTCACCACGTGCTTGGTCTTAATATAGAAGAAGTTAAACCAAAACCGATGGTTTGCCTTATCGTCCATCTTCACCACCAATCCCTTGGCCCCTCGGTGGCAGGGGTGTAGCATCGTGCCCCTATGAAAGCTTGGCACGAAGAGATGCAGTAGATGACGGATGAAAATCCCGCGGTTGGCCAATTTCGCGTACTTTATCAACATGAGGAAAAACTTGTAAATATAGGGAGAGAGTTGGGCCGGATAGACGCCGTAGTAGCGGTAAAATTCCTCCGCCAATGGTGGAAGAGGAAGAGAATAACCCACTTGGAATGGGTACACGTAGAATGCGCAGTACCCAGGACGATGAATATGAATTTTGTCACGGCCAGCTGGGACCAGGTCGATGTGGGCCGGGATGTTGTACTTGGCCCTAAACTTAGTGAGGTCAGCTGCATCCACTTCAGACTCTACAGGTTCAGGCTCATCTGCAACTGATTTTGAGAAGTACGACATGGCTCTATCATTACGAGGAATTATTTCATCCATGGTGGGGAAACTATCGTCCTCAGCAGCGACAACAACATCGTCATCGTGAGAGGGTATTCTCACTGACAGTGGGGTTTGTTCAGGAGCCTCACTACAGGCAAGAGGTGCGTTAACCATTTTCGTTGACTATAAATACAGAAGACACGAACTCGAAAGCGGCATAAATAACAAGGATCACTCTAACCCGAAGGAAGAGTAGGAGTGCAAAAATGGAAGTAACTGGAGCAAGAGCGTAGGAAGGAGAAGAAGAGAGAAAAAGGTGCAGGATTCAAAAGCTGGAAAATATAAAAGTTTGCTCAAACCCTTATTTATAGAGAACATAAACACTCAGATTGAGAAAATCAACCATCAAATGCACATATATCGAAATGGCAGGGGCACGAGAAGCGATGCAACACATCGGGAAGATGCGTAATAATGACACCTGAGGCCGTGATGTCATTCTAAACCAACGTCACAATTAAGTGTGGTTCTCAATACGCCACGTCACCATCTCGGCAGCGATCCTTGCTACTCGACCTTCCCGTCCGAATTTCAAAACTACGACTAATGAATTCCACTCACCGAGGCCGACCAAAAGATAACCTCGATAAGCGGAGGGACTAACTGTATGAGTTAAAATTAGACCAAGGAAACTCGGAATGCGGAGACGATTATTATGAGAGATTTGCAAACCAAAGGGTTTAGTTTGGCCGAGGTCGGCCAGTGATTAACAGAACGAGCCGCCAAGTGGTCATCTCGGTCGAGGACGATCAACATAGATAGAAGTAACATCTAGCTTTGTATTGGGATTCAGAGGGAATATTCTATTGAATATTCTCTTTGTTTGTAGTTTTTAGAGTTCTTTGGGAATATCCCCTATAAATAGTATGAGAGATTAGGAAGCAGACATGTAATATTCTAGATGATAGGAACACTTTCGAAAAGTAAGCTCTTTAGATAACTACAAAGAACAACTTTATGAAGAGATTCGACCTTTTTGGATTATCTATTGTCATTTCCACCAGATCGCCGAAAGTCTCCAATATTCTCTTATATTCTTGCCATCCATCATTGTTAGAGGAAGGAATTATCATCTCATTCAATATTGGGAGAATCTTCCTCTTTATTTACATTTAGCACCATTTATTATTATTTAATACATGATACTTCTTGCATGTTATTACATTTGACGCATTTATTGTTGGCGCATTAAATTCGTCTCTCCACTTTCATTTCCTTCATACCATTAATGTAAGATCTATAGTTATTAGCTTTAACTAGGATTAACCCCCTCTAATAATTGATTAATTAGTTTAACTAAAGATTATCACTTTTTGGTCAAACAACCCTTAGTAATAATTGTTCTTGAAGATAGAGATAACACGTAAATAGAATAAATATTCAATGAAGAAGGATTATATCTTAAGACATAAATAAGGGTAGAATAATCTAATCATTTTACTAATTAATATTTCTTAAGAAACATGTAAAAGAGAAACACGACACATAATATGAGATGAAAACCCGTGAACGGAAATACTTTATGTCATGAGCGTGTTTCCCCTTTAATTGATCATATGTTGTGTGAAACCCAGATTCGTTAGGCAAGTGAATTTTAGATACCGGATGCATAAAAAAGAAATGATCCAAAATCAAAGAGGAAAAAGGGGTAGAATATAATGTAGTATAAAAAATCCCCCAATACTATTTCTATAATTGATCATCAAAGGATACATTAGGGTAATTATAGGCTAACTTTTAGTTTAACCCTCATGAACATTAATAAGAAAAAATATATATTTTGATTAAGGGAGATGATGATTATAATTATAATTGGGAATACATGGCTTTTGGCAGTAGCAATGGCGTGGGAAGCCATAAAGAGTGCACTTTCCAAGAAGAAAACCCTCGCTTTTGCAGGCATCATTACACTTGTCCCAATTTAAACACACTCCCTTAAATGTGTGGCTTAATTCAACACAAATCTTTGACTCTGTCATAACAAAAATAAGAAAATAAAAAAATTAAGAAATAAAATAAAATGAAATAAATAATATATAAAAAAACATCTTCATCCTTTTTGTATCTTTTTTACTATTGTCAAACTTCACTTTTGAGAAATTAATATACTGCTTCAGTGTCAATTTATGTGAACGTATTGGATTAGATGCAAAGTTTAAAAATAAAGGGCGATTCTTGAAACTATGGTGTGAAATAAATTATAGAAGATTGTGTGACTAAAAATTATCGGATTAAAAGGAAAAAAAGAAAAAATTATACTCCCTCCGGTTCAACAGAAGTGATTTTTTCAGATGTCAAGAATGAATTAGTCATTTTTTTCTTATATTGTTCTTGAAAAATAATGTTGGAGTATGTGTTAGGAGTTTTTTTTAATGAAGAGATAGTAAAGGTTAATATGATCAATTTCATTGTTAATTAATGTTAGAAGGTGAATTTCTTAATATGTGTGAAATAATCAAAAATATAAAAAAACTATGACTTATTAAAAAGAAAAAAGTATCGCATAAATTGGGACGGCCGAAAAATATCATGAATAGTGCATGGATTTGAAGAGCGGAAGGGATATAAAGGATTAAGAACCATGTAAATTGTTTTGAATTGTGACACAGTTGATTGATTATTCAAAAAAGAGAAAATTAAAATAACTATATGAAAAAGGCAGTAACTTCCTGTCATTGGATTAGAAATTGTGACACTTCTTAACAAAAACTTCTTCTTTTTTTTTTCAATTTTCATTTTAGAGTTATACGAACAGCCTAACAGGCAAAAAAAAAAACAATGATACCTGCATTTCCCATGGAAAACAATACCAGAAAAAGCAAAAATTTAAACAAAGGAGAAGAGTGTTTCATCTTTTTTGTTTTTCTTCAAAATGGATTTTTAATAATGAATGGAATAAGTATCAGACTATCTTATATAGACTTAATGATCCACTATTATTTAATGAGGTTTCAACCCTTTTAATTATCTTGTTATTGTTACTATTTAATGAGGTTTTATCCCTTTAATTATCTGGATATGAAGATAAAACCCAAAAAAAAAACATGATGTTGAAGCTAGTTTTATTTCACGATCAATGTCTCAATTTTAATGGAACAAAATGGATTTTTTTCGCTCTGAATCGAAAAATTATCACGTAAAGCAGGCCTAGGAAGATCCAAATCCAATAAGTATAAGCTTATTTTTGCAGAATTTTACATCGACATATAAAAATCCAAAATCAAATTAGAATAAACTTTTGTTTTACATAGAGATATCGATACAATCAGAGGTTTAACATTGTTACATTTATGTAAATATCATAAGAAAATACAAACAGACAATGTAGTTAAATTCAAGAAAAACATTTGTACTTTGGCAACCTACCAAAGATAGCATTTTCTATTCTTATTTTCCCATCTTGCTTTAGTTAGTATATATAAATATCTCATTTTATGTTGTTGCTGGTGAAGAAAGAGTGACTAGTTAATAAAAGATGGCTATTCCTGAAATCTTGTCAACTTTTTTGGTTATTTTTCTTGTAGCTGGTGCTAAATTTCAAGTGTGTTCTGCATCTCGTTATGTTTCAGTGACTCCTTCACCCTTGTCTGGTCCACTCCCTAGATTTCCACTGCCTTCCACTCCCGAGTTTCATATACCATCCTTGCCTTCATTTCCAAGCACTAGTCCACCGTCCACGCCTCTAGTAGCGGGCTTTCCTGTAGCATCCGTGCCTGTGATTTTAGGTTTGCCTAGTTCGCCGTCCTCACCTGTAATTCCAGGCTTCCCAGTACCAATCGTGCCTACATATCCAGGCTCGCCTAGTTCACCGTCCCCACCTCTAGTTCCAGGCTTCCCAGTATCATCCGCGCCTGCGATTCCAGGCTTGCCTAGTTCACCGTCCTCGCCTGTAATTCCGGGCTTCCCTGTACCAATCGTGCCTACATTTCCAGGCTCGCCTAGTTCACAATCCTCGCCTGTAATTCCAGGCTTCCCTGTACCGACCGTGCCTATATTTCTAGGCTCGCCTAGTTCACGGTCCTCGCCTGTAATTCCAGGCTTTCCTGTACCCTTTATGCCTCCATTTCCAGCCTCGCCTAGTTCCCCGTCCACGCCTCTAGTTCCAGGCTTCCCAGTACCATCCGTGCCTGCAATTCCAGACTTGCCTAGTTCACCATCCTCGCCTATAATTCCAGGCTTCCATGTACCTACCGTGCCTACATTTCCAGGCTCGCCTAGTTCACCGTCCTCGCCTACAATTCCAGGCTTCCCTGTACCATCAATGCCTCCCTTCCCAAGCACTAGTCCACCGTCCTCGCCTTTCATTCCAATCTTCCCTGTACCATCCCTGCCTCCATTTTCAGGCACTATTCCACCTTACATGCCTCTAATACCTCCCTCTATGCCTCCGGTTCCAGCTTCCTGTCCACCATCCGCGCCTTCGGTTCCCTACTCTACTCCACCTTCACCATCTACGCCTTCAATTCCCGTCTCTAGTCCACCAATCATGCCTCCAGCTCCAGCTCCTATTCCACTATCCATGCCTTCAGTTCCTGCCCCAGTGCCATATCATGGTATGCCTGTTCCCGCACCAGGACCTACGCCTGCTGCTTCTGGCATCAAAGGTGCATACTGGCTTTCATGGTTAGCTGAATCGGTTCCTTCATCAACCATCCCTACTGAATATTTCACCCACATTTTCTACGCGTTTGCTGTGCCTGATAATACATCATTCCAGTTGAACGTAAGCCAAGCTGACAAGCAATCAATGATTAACTTCACGGCTACAATCCATTCTAAGAGCCCTGCAACAAAGACCATGTTGTCAATAGGAGGAGACACAGGTTCACCGGTTCTCCCCAGTATGACGAGTTGCCAGGACAATCGCGCTTCATTCATCAAATCAACGATTGATGTAGCCCGAAAGTGTGGCTTTGATGGCCTTGATCTTGATTGGGAATTCCCAACCAAATCAGAAAACATGCACAATCTAGCATTACTATTAAAAGAATGGCGTCTCGCCATCAGCATAGAGTCATTAACTTCCTCTAGACCTCCACTCATCCTATCCGCCGCTGTTTCCTTCTCTCCTGATCCTCTCTTATCAGGCACATTTTATCCTGAAGATGCACTAAGAAACTATCTTGATTTCTTGAACCCTATGTGCTATAATTACAAGGGCTCGTGGGATACTTCAGCGACTGGTGCTCCGGCCTTGTTATACGATAAGTCTAGCAATATTAGCACCAGCTATGGAATTTCAGCCTGGAAACAAAATGGGATTCCTTCAACAAAGCTGGTAATGGGAACTCCCTTATTTGGAAAGTCATGGAAATTGAAGGATCCAAATGATCATGGAATTGGAGCTCCTGCAGTAGGAGTTGGTCCTGGAACTCAAGGAGAAATGTCATATGTTGATATAGTAACATTCAATTCAGAAAACAATGCCACTATAGTATATAATAATGAAACAGTTTCAACATATTCATATGTTGGAACAAATTGGATTGGATATGATGATATTAGTTCCATCACAGCCAAGATTAAGTATGCTAAGACTCAGGGAATTGGTGGTTACTTTTTCTGGGCACTTGGCTATGACAGCAACTGGACTCTTTCAAGAGCAGGTAAAATTCCTAAAGTTCTTCCACTTTTAGGCATTCTGTTTAAGTTTTATGCACTTACGGTCTAATTTTACACTATTAGGACACTTATAAAGTAATTACGGTTAAATCTTTATGGTAAGTGGTAAATGCTAAACAGATAAAAACACCTGTTATAATAGGTTAGATGATACTAACCGGCAAAGTTGCTGCCACGTGACCGGGAGGTCACAGGTTCGAGCCGTGGAAACAACCTCTTGCACAAATGCAGGGTAAGGCTGCTTTCAACAGACCCATGTGATCCGGCCTTTTTTCAATGCTGTAAATTCTTTTACGAAATTAAATAAAAAAGGACAGCCCGGTGTACATGGCATCTTGCATTCACGCAGGGTCGGGGAAGGGCCCCACTCCTTGATGCAGACAGTCTACCCTAATGCAAGTGTTAGTGGCTGCTTCTACAGCTCGAGCCCATGACCTGTAGGTCACAAGGAGACAACTTTACCATATTTGTCTCTCTTTTTTACAATCATACCACTATACTATTTATAGTATGAACATTTGAAACTGAATTAATGATTGTGTACAATGATTTCAGCTTGTATGGCATGGGATGATGAAATCTGAGATGCAGTCGTGCGTACAGGATTAGTCCCTGAGAGCCAAATTCTTATCAATCACTGGATTGTTTGATTGAGTTTATTTTATATACCCTTCATTTCTATTTACACTTCACATTTGGATTATTGCTGAGAATTATGGTTTATATTTAATGCATTTCTGGTTTGCTTTCTGTTTGGAAAATATTAGTTTTCTGTTGAAAATCACAAGCTTTTGAAAGCAATGAAAGCTGCAATATACAGGAAGTTATGGACCAAAACCAACAGAAAATTGAAAATTTAGAATGTAATATAGTAACAACAATTGAACCAGACAATTTCTATTAGGACTTATCCATAATATAAAAGGACAGCCCGGTACACTAAGTTCCCGTGCCCGGGAAGGACCGGGCTCATGAAGGTCTATTGTACGCAGTCTTACCATGCATTTCTGCAAGATGTTGTTTCCACGGCTTGAACGCGCGACCTCCTAGTCACATGGCGGTAACTTTACCAGTTACGTTAAAGCTTCCCTTCAACTTATCTATAATATAAGTCCAAAATTTCTAAAGCTAAAGTTTGTGTTCTCTTACACTGACAAATTTTATTAGCTGAAGGTGCATAGTACAGATTACAGATGCTACAACATAAACAAACTACTCAGTTTTATTACACTTTTATATATCAATTCAGTTCCAAGAAAGGTAGAGAATTACAAAATATATATAATTCTTCAGTAGCCTTCTTCCTTTCATCTCTTATGAAATAATCCACAACTGTTTAGCTGCATAATAGGAAAAATAAAAAAAAATAAAACGTGTAAGAAATATAATCAATCATAAGTTAAGAACAATCTATATGTTAGATCTTTCTTCCCACTTAATTCTCAAACATTTCTTCTAAATCAGCAATTTAATTATTTTGCTTAATCAAATTCTTAATATATTTGACTCCTTTAAAGATATTTGAAGCAAGAAGATCACATGAGGATTTAACATATATACACCGACATTATAAAGAATTTTTGGACTATCACATATTTTAACTTGTATGAACAGGCGACCTGTCTTATTTTTCAGGCAACTAATCCCATTAGTTATATATAAGATAGCTTGAAAGTAGAGTAAATGTTGTGACGGGGCCGGATTTAGGCCTAAAGTGTGGTGTACGTGAACCGATGGTCTTTCCAGCAAACTAGGTATTTTATGTACATATTTCATAGAACTGATCTAATATTATTTGTTGGACCATATGCTCCAGAAAAGTTGTATGTTGCACTTAGTTGAATGTTGAGTTATTTACCCGAAAAAAGAAGGATCAATTCCCGCTAAGTACCTATTTCTCTTTGTTTTCAGTAGTGAACCCATGTTATAGATATCCTAAATCCACACCTGTGTTGTAACAAGTTAAAGTAAAAGATCTTGACAGTTTACACCGGAAAGGTATGATGTTGGACTAGTTTAGAAATAATAACACGGGCTAGCTAGTTTTCGGATCGGTAATTGAAAAATAGTCAGCGCTTGTAAAGTCAATAGCCACTATTTTGCTGCAACACAGAAAGTTCCAGCATAATATGCTGGAGATTGGTGCAACTGTGTATGAACTTCCAGCATATTATGAACTCCAACACACGGAAAGTTCCAGCATAATATACTAGAGATTGGAGCATCTGTGTATGAATTTCCAGCATATTATGCTTGACCAATATATTATGCTGGAACTCCAGTATATTATGCTGGAATATTTTCCGGATTTTGAACAGTATTTTCGTTTACATTTATCTTTACATGAAAAGTGGCTAAATTTCGATGGCTATTTTTCAATTACTATTCGTAAATCTAGCTATTTTTGAATTTCACCCGGTGACTAGGCTTAGGACGACTAAAGTCAAAAGACCTGATCTATGACACAGTCAGTATATATAAGTTAAACTCTTCGACAAATAAGTGTAAACAAGTTACCTGTTCTGGAGATTTTCCAATCAAGATCACCAGCAACAGCCCAAAAGAAGTAACCTCGAATTCTTTGAGCTTGAGCATATCCTATCTTCATTGAAACAGATATAGTATCATCATATCCAATCCAAGAATTCCCAGCCACAGAATATGTAGAAACTGTTGCAACATCAAATACAACCTTAGCATTATTTTCTTCATTAAATTTCTCTACTTCCCTATATGTCATTGTCCCTTGATCTCCAGGACCAACACCAATTCCTGGTGCACCAATTCCATGTACATTAGGATCTTTTAATTTCCATGTCCTACCATATAATGGCAATCCCATAATTAATTTGCTTCTTATTGCCCCGGCTTTAATCCATGACCTTAGTCCATAACTTGTACTAATGTTACTTTTCGTGTCGAATAATGCAGCTGGTGCACCCGTGGCAGACGTGTCCCACGATCCGTGATAATCGTAGCACATTAGGTTGATCCAATCTAAATTCTTATTAATTGAATGTACAGGGTATGATCTGAATTCACCAGATAAAAAGAAGTCAACAGAGAAGTAAACAGCTGCTGTGATCAAAAGGGGTTGCCTTTTTGTTGTCCAAGATTCTTTTTTGACCTCAACCCTCCATTTGTCTAGTAAAATAGCCAAATTTTCCATGTCTTTTTTGTTTTGAGGAAATTCCCAATCAAGATCAATTCCATCAAAATTATACTTCCTAGCTACTTCTATGCTAGATTTTATAAAAGTCAAACGAGAAGCAGATGTTGACGCCATACGTGAAAATCTAGCAGGTCCTTCGCCCCCTCCACCAACCGAAAAGAGCGTCTTAACAGACGGTCTTTTCGACCGGAGGGTAGACGTGAAGTTGAAGAGGAGAGTGGACGTTTCGTCGTCGATATCGAATTTAAATGTGGTGTTGTTTGGAACAAGAAATGCATAGTAGATATGAGTGAAAAAAGATGTATCTATAGATGATGGTGGAAAAGATGAAAATGCCCAAGAAGGATAATATGCACCTTTGACTCCTTTAGATGGAGGGTGTGCCATAGCACAAGAAAAGGCAAAACATAAGATCACAAAACTGAAATGAACATGAGTTTTAGGACTAGCCATGGTTTTTTGATATTGAATAAGACAATACTACTATATGGCTCCTTAGTTTTGATCTCTATTTATAGATAAATGGAGTCTTGATAAAGTTCAAACTTGGGATTGTTCTCTTTTTTTTTTCTTTTTTTTTTAATAATGAAAAATAATACTGTATAAACGCTCTCAAAATAATAATTGAAAAAAATATTTTTTTTATATATATATACATTATGTATGTTATATATAAAAATTATACAAATTTTATATACTTTTCGATTACCGAATATAAATAGCTTCTGACACGGGCTAAAAGAAAAAATACCTTCTTTTTTTATGTTTACTTTTTGGCGTTAAGGAATTGGCTGTTTCTATTTGGACACATGACATGAAAAATATGACTTTGTATGTGTGGATGGAGTTCAAGATTACCTAAAGGAATTGGTCTTATAATAAATTGATATTTTTAACTGATTGGTTATGTGTATTGTCCCACTACTCAATGGAGTTGTGCCTTTTGACTGATTCAACGTAAGAGGATTATATTTAATATAATATGAGTCAAACTGAGAAAAAGTCGTTTATTAACTCTGCCTAGGAGGATTGAAGTTTTACAAGCACTTAATAGTGTTTGCACTCGAGTTGCATACCCAGGAAATTACACTCAATGATCTTGAAAATAAATTATTTTAAATTTTTTACCGTCGTTTAATTTGTCACGTGAGCAAATTTTCAAAGTCAAAAATTAAAAGTATTATCTATAGAGAGAACAACACTTATTTTAAAATTAAAGTTTTGTTCATGGAGCAAGCGAGATTAAAAAATCGAAAGTGACACCCGGAGTGTCCTATTTGCGCAAATCACCTTGCATACCATTACATAAATCTATCTATATATTGTCGAAGGTCAATTTATTTCTCAAAAAATTGTAATTCCTATTGATTCGGGAATGAATGAGTAGCAGATAAGGAAATTGAGTGGAATTGAGTGTCGGCCTTTTGGAGTAAGTTGTAACAACAATAACAACATATTCAATATATTTAGGTGCGTGAGTGAGTCAAGCCCATAAAAGAAAGAGAGAGAAAAAAGAGTAAAAAAAAACATAGTGTTTGTGCATTTCATAAGTAATTTCTATTAAGTGATCCTAACTTCTATTTCAGTTTTCTTCATAAAAAAGATTTTAAATATTTTAATTATAAATCACGCACTACAAAGTTGAGATTAGAACAATCTTAAGTTATCTAATGAACGTGGAAGATGCATTTTAATATTTAACGGAATATATTGAGATATCACTTGATTTTTAGGATCATGCGCCACTATTTTTAATTCAATTCACTTGGATTCGCGCATAATTATAACAATTTTTAACTAACAGCATAAATAAACTGTCAAGTCACCTTAAAAATCGTTATAAGTAATCGTTTATAAAATATGGGATTAATAACTGACACGATTCAAATTCTCAACCTACGGGATCGTGATGACGCCTAACACAATACTTGCTAGGCAAGTCAATATTAGAAATTTAATTAATCATTTTCTCTTAAAATTTTCATGTACATAACAATACAATTTTAAAGAACAAATAAATTCAATGCTTTCAAATAAATGACTTCATGAACAATATTAGATAAAATGAAATGAACCACAAACTAAAACCAACTATATAACTACTCGGGGTCTGGTGTCACAATTCACGAACTACTAATGAATGCTACAAGTATTTGGCTGAAAGAAAAATATCTCTGTTTTTAATGAAATAAAACAACAACTAAATAGTGTAGAGAAAACTCCAAGGTTTGCGAACGCTAGCAGATCTACCTCTTGTCTCCGTGAAAATGCACAACTATGTCTCGAACTTAACACTGGTCAGTACCTGAATCTGCACAAGAAGTGTAGAGTGTAGTATCAGTACAACCGACCCCATGTACTGAGTAAGTGTCGAGCCTAACCTCGACGAAGTTGTGACGAGGCTACGACGGGACATTAACAATATAACCTGTGAACAATATATAATAAAGCAAGAAAGAAATTCTAAACTAAACAAAATAATAGTCTGTAGTAATAAATAAAATAATGCAGCCACCTTTTCCAGGTATCAGCTATAACCAATTCTCAAATAAGTTTCTAAATTTTCACTTTAAAATTATTGTAAGTGCATAATATGAAAAATAGTAAAGTAAAACAGTAAGTTTTCCAAATATTTGTGTTTAAATCAGTAAAACATAAATATTCTCTCTTATTGCTCCTTGTTGTAACGCGCAATCCTCTCTCACATGTCCACCCTTATTACTCCTCCCTATATATATATCACTCTTATCACTTCTGTTGCGGCGTATAACCCGATCCCACCTGTCCACCTTTATTACTCCTTGTTGCGACGTGCAACCCGCTCCCACCAGACATATCATATCAGTTTATTTACGAAAACTTTCACAATTCAGGCCAAGCCTTTCACAACATTTTTGTATCAACAATTGTAAACAGAAGCTGTAAAACTCATAAACTTCATCAATAATCATTTCACAACGGAACCAACCGAAAATTATATACATATCGTAACACTGACATCCAACTCAATCTTTATGTAACATAACAAAACCAAGAGAACAGCCAACACTTCCAAAATACTTGAAACAAAACTTAACAATAAGTTAACGAATCCAAATAGACATATAAACATCAATGATCTGGAAACAATTAAGCCCGAAGCAAATAATTGGAAACAGGGAAGGGACCATGTTCAACAAATAATTTAGTGGTGCATAGATACTCGTCACCTCACCTATACATCACACACATGCAATTTCACATAGCATTTAGGTTGGGGATTCCTATTCCCTCAAGTCAAGGTTAAACCAAGCACTTACCTCAAATTCACAGGCTACTCACTGTTAAATTATCGCTTTTTCTTTCGAATTTGCCTCTAACCCGCTCGAATCTAATCATAATTAGCTTAGTATCATTAATTCATGCTAAAGGAACTAACTTTACTGAAAAATCATTATTTTCCTAAGTTTTCTAAAAAAAAGTTTAAATCCGACCCCGACCCCACTTGGTCCAAACTTGGGGTTCGGACCAAATTTCGTTTACCCATTCACCTCCGAGCCCGAATATGCAATTAGTTTCGAAATCTGACCCCAATTCAAGGTCAAAATACCATTTTTACAAAATTCTCCAATTCTACTCAAACCCCCAATTTCTACCATGAAAATTCTTGATTTTTGATTGAAAAATGATGAAAAATATTGGGCAATTGAAAGAGAAGAGTTTAAGATTGTTTACCAACACCTTGGGGATGAATTTGTGTGAAGAAAATCGCCTTTAGGTCTTTGTAGTTCAAAAATTGGTGAAAAATAGGTTCTGCCCGATTTTTAAAACTGTTTTTATATGATTGGACAGGCCTTCACCGCATTCGTGATGGGTCAGCCCAATGGCCTTCGCGTTTGCGGGGTCTTGAACGCGTTCGCGAAGCTTTGCTTCCTTTGGTCATCGCGTTCGCGACCAGGTGGTCGCGTTCGCGTGGCCTGGACGCGTTCGCAAAGCTTTAGCCCACCAGTGCTCCGCGTTCGTGTCCTGAACTCCGTGTTCGCATAGAACAAAGATGGCCCTATTGCACTTTACTCTACGCGTTCACGAGTATAAGCAACGCGAACACGAATAACAATTTACCTGCGCACCAGAAACAGTCATGACAGCATAATTTCTTAAGTGTAAAACATCCCGTAGCCTGCCCAAAACTCACCCGAGCCCTCGGGGATCCAAACCAAACATGCACACAAGTCTAAAAATATCATACAGACTTGCTCGTGTGATCAAATCATGAAAATAACATCTAAACTATGAATTTAACCTCAAAAATCATCAATTTTCTCAAGAACACTCAAATTTCATTATTTCGCAACCGAATGTCCGAATCACGTCAAATAAATTCCGATTCTCACCAACTTTCACAGATAGGACTTAAATATCATAACAAACCTGTACCGGGATCCGGAATCAAAATACGGGCCCGATACCAATGAGTTCAAACATTAATTCATTTCTTTATTTCATTGAAAATCCAGCAAAATAATTTTCTTTAAAAATTGATTTCTAAGGCTAGGAACCTCGGAATTAAATTCCTGGAATATGTCCAAGTCTCATATTTTACTGCGGACCTCCCGGAGTCGTCGGAACACAGATGCGGGTCCGTTTACTAAAAATGTTGAACAAAGTCAACTAAAATCAAATTTTAAATTTCAAAAATTACTATTCTCATATTTTCACATAAAAGCTTTCCGGTTTCACGCCCGAACTGCGCATGCAAATCTAGGTAAATAAAATTAATCTTTTTAAGGCTAATGAGCCTGGAATGGAGTCTTAATTTATAAAATGACCCTTTGGATCATCACAATAACCCACCCAATAAAATACATTTACTCTTTACACAATCTGCATATATAACTTACTTTATCTAGTCCATATTACTTGTCATGTTTATCATTTGTATGCCCCTTAAGAAAATACTAAATATAAGAATAATTTGATTAAATTATCTTTATTTATTCTTTGATCTCAATCTAATGTTGCTCGTACTTTCACCGCATTAATCTCTCTCCACATTTATAAAAGGCAAAATACCTTAACACCCTTCTAAATTTGACACGGATTATTAGTTACAACCTTAAACTATTCGTGGTCTTAATTACCCCTCTCAATTTGGCCTTTTGAGAGCCATTACCCTCCTGGACGCTGATGTGGCAAAGAGTGTGGGTGCACTCGTCTGTCACATGCAAAGGCGGATCTAGGATTAAAAGGTGACGGGTGCCAAAATTTCCTTTAATGTACACCTTATAATAACTACTAATATATAGTTTGTTCGGAACGATTGTCCGATTTATTTTTAAGTTTATTTGGGAAATTTAATAAACACTTTGTTTGAAAATATAAAAATTACATCAATTTTTCAGACCCTACTTATCGAATTCCATTGGGTATATATGTTATTATTGTCGTATGAAAATTACATCTCACACATTAAGAAGCAAATATAATTAACATTTTAAAGAAGGAATCACACTGTTTAATAATACAAGTAAAATCAATATTTTCACTAGGGAACTACATTTTTTTGTATGCTAAAAATAAAATTGCACAAGTAAAATAAAATCTTTAATAAGGGAACTCTACCGACCAGAATAAAAAAAAACATCTTCAATACATAAATTATTCCTCATAATTAAATGCGGAATTAGATAAACTACAAGATCTCAAAACTTAAAATCATAAATCTAATGCTTGCGAAATATTTATCATAATTTATTACTAAAGAGATTTAAATTGTATTTATCAATCATAGAATAACACAAATTTTTATGATATAAAAAAAATAAATTACAAATTAGTTTTGATCTTAATCTAAATCTAAGACCCAAGTTTTTTTGATTTTGAAAGAAGAAAACTAAAAGATTTGAGATTAAGAGAAATGCTTATATTATGAAATTTTAAATTTTTGAGGCTGTTGTTTGAGTGTTCTTGCTAAATATCATAGATAAAGTAATAGAATAGAGGGAAAAAATAAAAATAATAAACGACAAATAGGAAATTGGAGGTAGCCAAAATGGAAAATGACTGGGAGAAACGAAAAAAGAACAACGAAAAGGGAAAGTCAGACAAAGGGAAAGTTAGGCAAGGTTCAAGATAAATTCCAACTTGAATTTTACACACGAGAAAAGCTTTCAAAAAGATCTACCAGTCATGGCACCTTTGTCTAGTTTACGGATGGGGGTGGCAGGATCATATATTTAACCTAGTTTAAATTTTTTTACACATAAATATACGATAATTTTACCAATCGAGCGGGTGTCATACCACCCCCACCCATAAGGGTGGATCCGCCACTGGCCACATGGATTTTTTTGTATATGTGGCATTTTTTTGAAAAATAAAATATATTTTTACCTTTTTAAGTATGTTACTTGTTTGGATAATTTTTTCCGAATACAATTTATAATAAAACTTGGATAGAACTACATTATTTAGGCTAAATATTTTTATTTGGCTAAAATAATAAAGTTTTAGTTAAGTTTTTTATGAATTTGATCTAAAAACAATTGAATGTAAGTACAAATGTAAATCCTTGATATGACAAAAGGATTACAAGAAGAAAAAATAATAACAAAAAAGTAAGAGATATTATCATGAGTATATGTTATAAATAGTCAATTGAAATAAATAGTCAATGCATCTAAAAAGTTATAAAAAAAAATATACATGACTATTTATTTCAATTGTATAAATCTTTATTTTCAGATCAAATTCACAAAAGTTTAACTAAAACTTTATTATTTTTAGCCAAATAAAAATATTTAGCTAAATAATGTAGTTCCATCCAAGTTTTATTATAGTTTGTATTGGAAAAAAATTATCCAAAAAAGTAACATACTTAAAAAGGTAAAAATATATTTTATTTTTAAAAAAAATACCACATATACAAAAAAATTCACGTGGCAGGCGAGTGCACCCACACTCTTTGTCACATCAGCGTCCAGGGGGGTAATGACTCTCAAAAGGCCAAGTTGAGGGAGGTAATCAAGACCACGAATAGTTTAAGGCTGTAACTAATAATACGTGTCAAGTTAGGGGGGTGTTAAGGTATTTTGCCTTTATAAAATAACGTAATATGAAAAACAAAATTAATTCTACCTTTATTTTTTAAAGACAAGTATTTTTGACCAATTATATTTAGTAATCACAAAAAGGCAGTTCGGTACACGAAGTATCCCGCGTTCACGCAGGATTCAGGGAATGGTCGCATCTCAAGGGGTACGATGTAGGCAGTCTACCATGATACAAGCATAAGTAGTTGATTCTAGTACTCGAATCCACGACTTATAAATTACACGAAGACAATTATATTGTTGCTCTAAAATTCTTCTTTAATTTGTTTTTGGTAACCACGATAAATAAAATGAATCGGCGAGAGTAATAGGCAGTAAATAACTTCTTAAATTGCAGTGGGGTTGACCTTTCTCACCTCAATGAACATGTCCCGTGATGTAAATGGGCAGGTAAGGAACAATTAAAGGAGATTTAATGGATATGGACCACAAGAGCACCAAATTTTAGCAACAACTTAGTCATTGGATTGAACAGTTTATAGTAAATAATATTCTTGAAAATTAAAATCTTGAATGAGAATTAATTCTTTTCCATTTATTGAAATATATTTTCTTCTGGAACAGTTTCATTTAATACTAATATTTTGACATGGTCTTCTTTAATTATTTTATACTAGTATATTAGCAAATCTGCTTATCGTGTTCTTGAGTCAATTTCGCCATAAAATAATGAAGCCACCCCCTATTATAATACGTAGTTTAATTTAAGGTACCTAATATACTATAAATAACAATAGAAGTTTGTGATATAAAGGTAAAAATTCATGTCCTTTAACCTAAAGTTTCAGGTTCGAATCCTGTAATAAAGTCCTCTTAATATGTCAATGATGAGTTTTCAACGACGTGAATTCAGATTAGTCAAACCAATAATTTCGGACGACATACTAAAAAAAAGGTGAGGATGAAAGTTGAAATAATACATCATTATAATCAATTTATATTAAACATTAAATTTCCATTTTCCTTTACTGTATAAAGAGATACGTAGATGCACAAATAAATTAAAAGGGCTCATTTGTTACTAGTATTTATAAGCTTTGAAATATATTGTACTAAATTACTAATTACATCTTTATCATCCTTTACATATACATGACAATTATTGACTTGTCTAAAATAATTTTACGTGTTTAAAATTATATTGTTAGCTTATAAATAATTATACGGTGATTTAACTACTAGTATCGTTTTCTGTTTGTATGTACAACTGAGTGCAATATAAATTAACCTAATAACTTTATGAATTTTGTAACATTCTTGACAACTTTTAGTGTAATTGATATTAAAAATTAAGTATTATAGTTGAAGCATGTAGTACTATCATACTTTATGATAGTAAAAACAAGAATAACAAAGACCTCTTAGCCAACAGTTTGGCTTTTATTCTTGGATTTATCTTTTTGTTCAAAATTCTATTGGCATTTCCACCCATGTTTGATTAAGATTTCTTCTAGAGTATTACAAAAATCAAGGAAGCTTCTTGCATCAATTCTCATGAGTTTTTGGGATTGGTTTCCTATATATATACTAGCCAACTCCGTGTACAAAATATCGCGCATTTACGTAAGGTTCGGGAAAGGATTGCACTTCAAAAGGTAATAATATGTAGGCAGCTTACCCAGTTGCAAATATCAGTGGCTGATTCCACACCTCGAACTCGTGACATATATGTCACACGGACAATGGTGTATCTAGAGTGTTGTTACTAGTTTCTCAGGAACCCAGTAACTTTTGCATGGACGCGGTATTTCTATTAAGAAATCCACTAACTATTTATAAATATTTAATTGTGAACCCAGTTATTATTATATATTAATTTAAAATTATGGTAGGAACACATAAAGTTTAAATCCTGGATCCGTCTTTGCACATGGAGATAATTTTATTGTTGCTCCAAAGATAATATATATTGACGGTGTAATTAATGTGTAACAATTCAATTTAGTTCATTATAGTGGGTCATTTATTTTATTTTTTATATTACAAAGTCTGAATTATTATAAAGAGTTAAATATTGATATAAGCCATCATCTTAGTCTGATGATGTATACTATTTGTGCACATAAAGTTAAACTCTTTATTAAAATGTATATCCAATTAGAACTTCTATCTATAGTCAAAGACAAAATTTCTAAGGAAGCATTATTCGGTCAAAGAAAAAAAAACATAAAAAGCCAGTAAAAGCGGTTATATAAACCGATGATTTATCGAAAACATTCTCGTTGACTTTCTAACGATAAGGGTAAGATTGCGTATATTTTATCCTCCCCAAACCTCACTTTCAAAAAATTACTTAATTTATTATTATTGTTGTTATAAAACGGTTATATAAGCAAGTGCACCCCCAAAAAAGAAGTGAAATAATCGAAAATTCTGCACAAAAAAGGGACGAAATGATTCAAATTTATTGTTAAAGAAAACAATGAAAATGAATTCTTCCCAAAGTTGATATCAGCAATTTATTCAATCAAAACATAGCGTAGTGGAATAATGTGTGAATGAACTTAATGGCAAAAAAGAAAAGGACATCATGTGAGTCAGCTCTATTGACAAGATAAAGACATTAATAATATTTATTAAATTGGAATATATTTCAATTTTCAAACGTGGAATTTGTGTACACTTGCTTATGTAATTATGATGATATGAATAGTGCTAAAGAAAAGGTAAGTAAAGAGAATTCATATCGCTTGTTTGTGTGATCAAAATATAAGAAAAGACTAAATGATTCAACTTTTTTATAGTAAAAGAAAATTATGAAAAATGAAGTCAATTTAAAAGTTGTTATTCAAAGAAAATATAGGGTAGTGAAACTATGTGTCAATAAATTTAATTGCAGAAAAAAGAAAAAAGAAAAAAAAAAAAAGGGAGATGATCTAAGGCAGCTCTATTGACAAGATAAAGACATTAATTATATTTATGGTCAACAAAGATATATATCAAACATTGAAATTGAGAAATCCATCATAGTGGTTCCATTTTGGACCTTTTTATCATTCTTAAATTAATAACAATATAATTATGAAATGTTGAAGTTGACAAATCCATAGTGATTTCATTTTTAACGTTTTTTCCATTCCTTAAAGTAAAACGAGTTTAAATTGTGAATAATGTGAAGAGACTTATATCTATGGAGTTAGGTGCAATTTCATGGTGCTTCATAGGTCATAGTCCACATTTCATTCTCTTATGTAATTGTGAATACCTAATTTTTGCATGCTTTTAATATTAGTATTTGGATGATTTTTAATTGTTTGTGCATTTTTATTTGCATTCCTTTATTAAAAATACCAAAAATATTTCTTAACTTTTATTTGTATATATTAGTTTGCATCTTTAAATTATATATATCCCAAAAAGATTTTTTCTTTCTACTTGTATATTTGTTCTAGGACTAAATAAGATGATTAAGGTTTAAGGAATTGGGCTAGTGTATTTCAATTAAAATTGAGAAAAATTGGCCCGAAACTTGAGCCCAATTCGGCCATGCCCGGTCCATTAAATGGCTGGCCAAGAAAGAGCTCAAAACGACGTAGTTTTTCCTTGAAACTACGTCGTTTTGCATATTGAATCAGAGATCGAATCTCAGCCATCCAACCTCTCTTGATTTAATGGTCCAAAATCATCCACACCTAAGGTATTTAAAGCCCTTAATACCCGGAAATTTCCCCCATTTTTCTCCTATTCTTTTATTTCCTATCTCCCCACTCTTCCTCTGCTGCTCACACTCTCCACCGTCGTCTGCCTCCCGCCGGAATTCGCCACCGGCGGCGGCCGTGCTCCAAACCACCCCAAAGTTTCAGCATCTCCTCGTCTCCTCCTCCTCTTGCTATATTTCCAACCTAAATCCCCGAACTCCTTACCAATCTCCTTAAATCTAAGAAAATTTGGAACCCTAGATGCCGCCTACCACCTCTAAATCCCATAAAATCACATCATCGGCATCCTCTCACTCTCCTCTTCTCCATTCCACGCTCCAAATTCTTCAAAACCCCCAGAATTCCCTTCACCGCCGACCTGACCAACCCACTGCCGCCTCACGCGCACGACCACCTCGATGCCGTCCACCACCACTGCCTCACCACCTACACCAACCTCTGTAACTCATGTTCTGTCATATACATGACCCCACAACTCTGTTTTCTCTTTGACATAATTGGAATTAATTTCGGTATTCCAAACTTCCTTTTTCCAATAAATGCCATTGAGAAAACAGTGCTCGAGGTGTCGATTCGCTGCTGTTCATGTTGTCTTTGAGATTTGAGGGCAGTCGTATGGATCGCTCGGTACAACCCCTGACTCTTTTTTTTTTTTTTCTTTTAGCTTCTGGGTTTTTTCTTTTTAGTTTCTGGTTTTGTTTGTCTATTCTTTTTATCGATAGTATGATTGCTGATTTGGCCGTCTCTGTTAAGCATAGTTGACTGATTGGATTGTGATCGACCAAACTGATTTTAGTGTCGTCGAATCATCTGCTTAGTTAGTCGATTGTTTAGCTGTTGAACGTTGTCTTCCGATTGTTAATGATGCTCGTTTAATTTCTGTATTGAGCATTAGTTTGTGAATTCATTTGTTTTCTATGTTAGTTTGCACAAATAGAATTCATCCTAATCTAGTTTGTCTGAATACTTAGTTCGTTTACATTTTGAGTCTTGTTTCCACTTTGCTAATTCATAGTTGGTTGAAGTCTGAGTATATAAGATTGAATTTCAATCATGTGTAGATAATAGCTGAATACTTGAGTTTAAAGTACATGGTTGTTGTGTATTTTACTGTTTACACATGGTGCTGTGCTTTGTGTCAGCATTTGGTGAAAAATGGACTGTTTTGGCACACAAAGTTAATCCTTTTGGACAGATTTTTGGTGAACCAAAATCTGTCCAAAAGAACTTATTTTTCCTACTTAA
>ML381455.1:0-24922 GCA_005239525.1 Nicotiana knightiana
TAATTAGGATCTTGACAAGTCTATCAATCCCTAAAAGAACCCCACGTCGGGTTCTTTTAAGGATTGATTGACTTGTCAAGATCCTAATTAGTATATATAATTTTTCATCAAAAATATATCTGTGTGTAAATTGATTCATCAACTTATAACCTTCTCAGATGCATCGTTGAATATTTAAAACAAAACGTCTCGCCCTATATCAATTAATCTGTTATAATTGATTCATCGACTTATAACCTAGTGATGAATGAATGTAATTCATTAACTCTGTTATAATACAAATAATGAATACAGTATCATATACTATAACATGCTATATATGTAGTTAAAGCAGCACGAAGTGTGTGTGTGATATATATACACACACTAACATATACTATAACAAGTTATATATATGTTATAGTATTACAGTGAAGTGTGTGTGTTGTCTCTCTCTCTCTCTCTCTGTATATATATATATATATATATATATATATATATATATATANTAATATTTAAAATAATAATATAATTGCTAAACGTTAGAACTGGGTCCCAGATTAGCGACCAAAGTTGGTCTCCATATGCTTCCGCTTTCGTAAGCGACCAACTTTGGTCGCTAATTTTAAATTATATTTAGTTATATTTTATAATTTTTTTAAATAATAATATAATTATTAAAATTTTATAATTGGGTCCCAGATTAGCGACCAAAGTTGGTTTCTATCTGCTTCCCCTTTGGTCGCTAATTTTAAATTATATTTATTTATATTTTGTATTTTATTTAAATAATATATAATTATTAAAATTTTATAACTGGGTCCCACATTAGCGACCAAAGTTGGTCGCTAATTTCAATATTTCTTTGACCAAGCAAGTTTGACCAGTCCGATCAATATTTTTACCACATTATCGACCAAAATGTATTCAGAATAATTATTTAATAATTTTTTCCAATTTAGCGATCAACTTTGGTCGCTTTTTTTGACAGACCAATTTTGGTCGTAAATTATTAATCACTTTTTTCCGGATTTCTAGTAGTGAGTATTGGAGTTGAAATTTTGATGATCGTCAACATCTCTGGTGCTTTAAAATTATGATGATCGTCGTAATTTATAATGCTTCAAAATATTAACGAGCGTGCTTTAAAATTCTAACGGGACTGTTTTCCTAAAAAGAAAATTAATGTATGAAAATATAAATAGTGGTGTTAAAAAGGTCCATCTAACGTCATATCTAGTAAAAACCTACACTTGAGTTGCTTTTAGATAATGAGTGGATGATAAACGTTTTACCGAAACAAAAATATATATAAAGATGTGCTTCATTCTCACAAAAAATTAGTCAAAACAATCTATCATACGCTATTTACAAGCACAAATAACTCGAGTCGAAAAGAATAACGTTTTCTACATGGAGGAACAAAAAGGACGACTAACCTGCAATTTGAACTTTGAACTTACTGCTTTAAAGGAGAATGAAGTTTTTCTTATTTTTGTAAAAAAAAATTGAATATTCGTTGCTTTTGGAAGATATTAGCAGATTAGCGGACACGATAAGGAATTGAGAAAGACCATGAATTAGGGCTTCAATCAATATAAAAAGTCTTGACTTTTAAATTTAATACATTTCAATTCCTTTTTAAAACTTTTGAGTAATTACCAATGTGACTTTTGAAAATTTTGAGATTATATGAAGGACTTATTCAACAAATTTTATTTTAATTTGAAAATACACTTAGAAGCAGTTTTTAAAAGTTTGGCCAAACTTAATTACTGTTCAAAAGTATTTTTCAAATTAATTAGTCAAATACAAACTGTTTTTCACCACAAGTACTTTTTTTGAAAAGAACTTTTAAAAAATATACTTCTCAAAATAAATAAATTTTAGAAATTTGATCAAACATGCTATAAATCATGTGAAAATTCGTCCTGATCTTGGAAAGATTATTTAGCAATGAAATTTTCACTTTTATAGTTTTCTATGAGAACGAGACAACATAACAATAACGTTTTAGTTAAATCTAATTATAATTATGTCGTTTTTCAGTGAATATCGCTCTCTGGAAAATATGAATCATAATCCACTTATTATATCAGATAAGAACAAGAATTGCCATTTTTCTCATTTTTAAACGTTAGATCTGTGGTCCAAACACGACAAACATGTGTAAAGAGCGCTACAAATTAATAGTTTGTTTGGCCACGCTTCTGATATCAGTTTATTTTGAGAAGTATTTTTTTTCAAAAGTATTTTTGGTGAGAAACAGTTTATGTTTGGCTAATTAATCTGAAAAGTACTTCTGAGTAGCAATTAGTGTTTGGCCAAGTTGTAAAAAAATATTTCAAAGTGTATTTTTCTCACAAGTATGTTTCAAAAAAGTTCTTCCGGAGAGAATTTTTTTTTTTTTTTTTTCTGCTTCTCCAAAACTGCTTTGGCTTTTACTCAAAAACACTTTTCTTTCTTCTTAAAGCTTGGCCAAACATAAAATATGTAATTGATTAATAATTGTCTTTTTTTCCCTTAGGGGTTATGGTTAAGTCATTTTGCTTAAACCTTAATTAAGTTTTGGTGTACTCTTTTAGATGGCAGCGTGAATCATGTGGTGGTGTTGAGCATACAACTAGCATCCATCAAAACAAACATACCTATTTTTTTGGTTACACAAACATAACTTATATTTCTCTAGGAAACTTTAATATTTGTCCTCTGTAGTTTAATTGTAAGTTTGGAGAGTTGAAGTTGGAGAAAGTAATTTCTTAATTTTAATAAAAAGAAACAATATCTTAGTTCAATTTCATTATAGAATCACTTGAGGAAAAACAATATCTTGCTACAATATTTCGCCTCTCAACTTGCTAAGAGAAGATGGAATGTGATAGACTAATTGGGAGATATTTTCCAACTTCCATGTGGATAAAGGGGCAAATAGTTGTGAAGATATTTGGATGAAAGAATTGAATTCAACGCAAATGAGTAAAATGTGGTTAGCTTTTAGGATAGGACTGAATAGACAACAAGCAATCTCTAAGAATATTTATTTATTCGTCTCTCTCTCTATATACACGTTGGATCACCCAACGTGATCCCTGCTTTTATAGCACAGTAGTATTTTGGTCTTTAATATAATAATATTGGTGATTCTGTTATAGTGTTGAAGGATCCACCTTGGATTGACGTAAGGACTACCGGTACAGAGAATTGTTTGCATGTTAGAAAGTTTGATTGCTTGAACTTTCTAATAGTACTTACAAAGAAATTTTTTTACAGGACTTAACATAACTAAGCAGAGAAACATAAAGGAAATATATGAAGTAAAGTTACTCTACATTTACAATAGAAATGAATTAGACCTGCAAAGCAGAAGCAAGTTCGTTGGCAGCAACCTTGTCTTCAGCATCAGGGTTTGCGCGCACGTCGCTGTCTGCATCTGTCTCCGGCTGGGCGTTAGCGAGGGCTATTGGTGGGACGACATAGGCACAGGCGCGCTTGTCACTTGGCGTGGCCAAAACCACGGGGCCGTCCATGGCGCTAGGCGTTGAGAGGCTTGCCAGGACATCATGGGGCGCTTCCAAGGGTTCATAGGGCATTGCCGGAAAGCCACCTATGACATTCTCCCCCACCTGAGTTGGTGACATCCTCATCACCTTACTTGCAAGATAATCTTCGATCAGGATCTTATAGGTTTTGAGGTTTGTTCCCCTCTCCCAAGTATTCTCATGTGCATCACAGCCCTGCCATTTTACCAGGAACTCGTGGTGATCTTTCCTTGAAGATTGAATCACTCAATCATCGAGAATAACTTCTTCCCGCCGTTTCCTGGTTGAATTAGGGTCTTAAATACTGGGTATTGTGAGTTGGCTCCGCGAAGGATCTTCCATGTCTTCCCGAAAAGGTTTTAGAAGGTTGACATGAAAGACTGGATGAATCTTCCACCAGGCTAAGGTATCCACCCGATAGGAAACTTTCCCAATGCATTTCTTAATGGAGAAGGGTCCAATGTCTTTTGCAATAGGCGAGGGTCATAGACCCCTGCAAACAAGTACCGCTTTGGAATTTTCACCTCACTTTATCTCCTACTTGATATTCAACAAAGCAACAATTTTGATCAACATGCTTTTTCATCCGCTTTTAGGCTTGCCAAGATAGCTCCGCACTATCTCCAGATTTCGCTTCCATTCCTTCGAGAAGCTAGCAACTCGAGGAGATTTAGACATGTTTGGGGCATTCATAGTGTGTGAGAGTAGTGATTGCTGCCCGGTAACAATTTCAAAAGCGCTTTTGTTTGTACTAGAGCTCTTTTGTGAATTGAAACACAGTTGAGCAATATTCAGAAGCTTCACCCAATTCTTTTGCGATCCGGTAATAGAATGGCGGAGATATTCCTGCAGCATGCCATTGAACCGCTCTATATGGATATCAGATTACAGATGAAAACTTGAACTGTGGATCAATTTAGACCCGAGGCACTTAAAGAGGCGAGTCCAAAAGTTGCTAGTGAAGCGAGAGTCGCGATCACTAACAATGTCTTTAGGTAGAGAAGAATAATTGAGTTGTATCTTCTATTGATATATATATTGTGGGGAAGCTATAAATTTAGCATACTTGGACAAAATATCTACCACAACCAAGATAGTTGTAAGAACTCTGACCTTGGGCAATCCGGTGATGAAATCCAGTGAAATGCTTTCCCAAGGTCTCTTCGGAATAGGCAATGACTCCAAAAGTGCCGCTTGTGTCAAGCGGTCCGACTTGTCTTTCTGGCATACTAGGCAAGTCTTCACATATTGAGAATCATCATCAGCCATTTGAGACCAATAATAAGAACACACAACAATGCCATGGTGCGTTCTTCATCTGGATGGCCAGCCCACAAAGTATCATGGCATTCCATCAACAGAGTCCTCCGCAGATCTCCTCCTTTAGGAGCATAAATTCGGTTCCCTTTCACCTTCAGGAACCCATCTTCCATGTAGAACTGATGAGTCTTGCCCTGTCATATCAAATCGACCAAATACTGCGCAACAAGATTCTTTGGGAGTAGATGTTGTATCTGGTCTCTTATAGTGGTGGACACTTCACTTCCACTTAGGGTGGCGAGTAGGCACACTGATGCTAAGTCAGCCCTTCGATTGAGCTCATCAGCAACTTGGTTGGTCTTCCCACTTTGGTACTCCAGGTTGAAGTGAAATTCCGCTAGGAGTTCCTGCCACCTGGCATGTCGGCAATTTTGCTTTGACTGGGTCATGAAATGGCTCACAATTGTGTTGTCTGTCTTGACCCCGAATGCGGTTCCCAGCAGATAATGCCTCCAAAGGCATAAACAATGGACGACAACTAATAATTCTTTTTCGTGGGCGATATAGCGCCGCTCTACATCCTTCAATTTTCGTCTCTCGTACGCCACTGGATGCGCCTCTTGTAGCAAGACTCCGCCTAGAGCATAGTCAAAGGCATCCGTTTGTACTTAGAATGGCTTGGCCAAATTAGGAAGGGCCAAGACAGGGCGACTAGACATAGCCGCTTTTAATGCGTTGAAGGCCTCCGCTCGCTTGGGCCCTAATCCCAAGGCGTGACTTTCTTTAGGAGGTTTGTAAACGCCAATGCAATAAGAGAGTAATTCTTCACAAATCACCGACAAAAGTTGCATAGGCCAAGGAACGACATCAAGGTGTGGATATACTTAGGCTGCAACCAATTTGTGACAGCCTGAATCATCTGTTAATCCATCTTTATCCGCCCTTCCTCGATGTCATGTTCGAGGCAGTCAATCTGCTTTTGGGCGAATGCGCACTTGGATAGCTTCACATATAATTCGTGTATCTTCGACGTTTTGCTATATATCACAATGTCGTCCAAGTAGACCATTATGAACTCGTCAATGTACTCTTAGAAGACTTGGTTCATCAAGGTGCAAAATGTGGCCGGAGCACTAGTCAAGGCGAATGGCATGACCAGTAAGTCGTATGACCCATATCTTGTTACATAGGTCGTCTTGTGTTCATCTCCCTCAGCAATTCGGACTTTCCAGTAACCTGTCTTCAGGTCTATTTTGGGGAACACTGTAGCACTATCCAATATATCGAACTAGTCTCCCATTAGCGGGATATGGTACTTGTTCTTCATGATGATATTGTATAGGGCTCGATAATCCACACAGAGCCGTAGGGTGCCATCCTGTTTCTTTTGGAATAGCACAGGGGACCCATAAGGGCACTTGAAGGGCACAGTGATCCCCGTGTCTAGCATTTTCATTAACTGTCTCCGAATTTCAGTGAGTTCGGGTTGTGACATTCTATAAGGCGCACGGGTTGGTGGTTTCTCACCCGGCACCAACTCAATCTCATGGTCCATAGTGTGTCTAGGCGGGAGTCGGCTTGGAATTCTTGTGACATGACGTCTTCTAACTCCTTTAGTAGCTCTTTCATGAGTGCAAAAATGGGACTCGAAGAGTGTTCTATATCTTTATTACAGAAGATAGCCAGGAATGTAGGTTCATGTCTTTTGACTCCCTTCTTAGTAGTCCCCAAGGCATTCCGCACCTTGGATCGCCTTGGGTAAAATGTCTACCCTTTGTCTTTGCAGCTCCATACGGGCACAAGATTTCAAACCTTCCAGGAATGTGAAGAGTTTGTCTTTATTCCCCATATCCCGTATGTTCAGCATGGGCGCGGAAAATTCTCGCACATAATCCCACACTGACTTGGTCTGGTGGAGCTCCCGTAGCTTTCTCCGTGCATTATACTCAGCATTTTCGGGGAAGAACTGTAGGCGTATGGCTGACTTCACTTCTGCCCATGTCTTGAGTGTATCTTCATTGGACTTGATGGCTTCGTATTCCACCCGCCACCAGAGTTCAACATCACCTTGAAGATACATGGCAGCAATTGGTACCTTTTTTTCTTCTTCTAACTCCCCACGGCATCGAAAAACTGTTCGATGTCGAAGATGAAGTTCTCCACTTCTTTGGCATTCCGATACCCATTGTATGGTTTTGGCTCAGGAATCTTCAGCTTTTGTGGCACAGGGGAAAGGTTCACATTACCCCCGATCTGGTTTGCGCCTCCTCGAAGTAGGCCTTGTAGTGCAACATTGACAATATTGAGCTGGCCTGTCAAGTTTTCTATGGTTTGCTGCATGGCAGTCACCCTGTCTACCTCTTGTGCTCTATAGGCTAAATCCTCGATACACTCTTATTGGAGGCCTTCAAATTTGCCAAAAGTTTTGGCTGCCTCTGTGGCTGCTATTTGCCGGTCTCCTTCAGAGTCGCGATTGATGTTCGCAATGTCACCTTCAGCCTGCCGCATCCTGCGGTCCAGGTCGTCCACCTTTGCACTAGGCTGGTTCTTAAATCATGCACCATATTCACGATGGGTCATATTTGACACCGGAAGAGGGAACACATTGCCATTACCACCATTTTTGACCATGGTGAATCATGGGGACCACATTCTTGAGATTCCTTGGAAGGCCGACGTAAGGCTAAACAACCGATGTCGTGTAGTTAATATCCGCCAACAAGGGGTCCCTTCCGTACGCAAGACGAGATTGTCAGTGCCGTACAGAAAAATTAATGTCAAGAGCAATTAAGAGAACATAAAAGAGAATTAAGAATGGAAAAAAGCTTGATTGCATTAATGAAAGATATTACAGAAAAACAACATGGTGTCGAACGAGAGAGACACCAGTACAGAGAATTGTTTGCTTGCTAAAAAGTTTGATTGCATGATCCCTCCAATAATACTTAAAGAAAATAAACCAAAGTTACAGGACTTGACATAACTAAGCTAGAGAAACATAAAGGAAATACATGAAGTAAAACTACTCTATATTTACTATAGAATTGACTTAGATTCTTACAAAGCAGAAGCAGGTCCGTTGGCAGCAACCTTGTCTTTAGCATCAGAGTCTGCACGCTGGGCGTTGTTGGCATCTACCTGCGGCTGGGCGCTGTTGGCATCTACATGCGGCTGGGCGCTGGCGAGGGTTATCGATGGAGCGACATAGGCACAAAAACACTTGCTACTTGGCATGACCAAGACCACAGGGCTGTCCATGGCGCTAGGAGTTGGGAGGCTGACTAGGACGCCATGGGGTGCATTCAAGGGGTAATGGGGCATAGGTAGGAAGCCGCCCATGACTAATCTCATGCCTTAAATTTTGTATTGCGTCAAGAATGAAAACAATGTTTAAGTGTTGGTTGAAGTTAGTGATGAAATAATATGGATACAAAGTTTAGATATTTTTAAAGGAAAATAATTTCCAACCACAAAATGAAGCATTATTTGCCCTTTTTAGTGAAAATATTTTGTAATAAAAAAATGCTGGAAAATGATTTAACTAAAGAAATTATTTTATAGAATTTTTATTACTGTTGATCAATTAATTCGGTTTCTTTTCGAAAACTCATAAAACTGCATATCTCTTCCTCTTCTAATTTAAAAACTTTAAGCTTATAGTTTCAAAATTATTTTGCTTTTATGCTTTTTCTAAAAGGGTTCTTGACAATATTACTTCACTTTTAATTTCATCATCTTATATACGAAGTGAATAATTAAAAGCTTAATTAAAATAACATATGCTTGTATGTCGATTAATACACAGTGCTTACATTGTTATTGATTATAGTTCAAGAAGTAACAAACGTGAAAGAAAGAAATTCTCCATTTTCGGCTCCCTTTATTTTCCATTTTCACCTACTAATTAAAATTGAAAAAGACGGTTACTTGTTATAAAATAAAGACTGTAAAGTAAAGAAAAGTATAGAGAGAAACTGATATATTATTCAACTTCAAATTGATGTACACAATGACCTAAAAACTCCTCTATTTATAGAAGAAAAGAAGCAGTTGCGAGGCTTTTTTTGAGATGCTTGTAAGTTGTCTGCATGAGCTGCTTGCAACTTGCCTTTAAATAGGAAGTTGTTGCAAATTATTTCATTGAGTTGCTTGCAACCTGCCTGCATCAACTGTTTGTAGATAAACTTCAATAGAGTACCACGGATAATCTTCTTCAGGAAAATTATCTATAGCAGAGTAATAAATGGACATCCACATTATTATTTTTATCACACCCTTCCTTGGATGTTCATTAAAAGATATTGTGCCTCGTTAAAACCTTACTAGAAAAAATCAGTGGGAAAAATCTTAGTGAAGGAAAAACAGTACACATACTTAGTAATATGCAATTCTAGCTGCCTCATTAAGACCTTATAAGAAAAACTGTAACGATCCAAAATCCATTAATGGTCGTGATGCGCCTAACACAGCTATCAAGCAAGCCAACAATAATTGATTAACTCGATTAATCATTTTAGTATTTTGAAATCATAATTTTCCTTCAATTAAATAATCAGAATTAAAATTTACAGAGTTAATGATGATAATTTCCCAATTACAATACTGAACAACTCATAAGCACCCCCAAAACCCGGTGTCACAAGTGCATGAACATCAACTAGGAAGTAAAATAAAATACAACATCTATCCGGAATACAAGTTAGACAGGAAAAATACAAATAACTCTGAAGGAGATTCTGCTGGCTATGGATAGTAATCGAAATACAGCTCGCGGAAAGTCCTCGCATCATCCGTGCCTCCGTGCCCAAATGACCACCGAACATAAAAGTACCTGCACAAAAATGTGCAGCAAGTGTAGTATGAGTAGTAAATTCATGTGTACCTAGTAAGTATCTAGCCTAACTCCGGAGGAGTAGTGACGAGGGGTCGACATCGACACTCACGGGTGGTTCAATAATATCAGGTACAATAAGGAGGCTAACAAATACAAGGCGGAGTGAATAATGAAATAAACCAGTGTAAATATGTGGTACAATTCCCCTCGCTATAACAAATTTAAGCTCTCAATTAGCAAATTCCTCCTCAACGGAGAACATATAAATATGAATAATGGACCTCACCAAATTGGTTGTTATAATTCGAAACATGGAAAAATTTACAGATACCCTGGCTTCTTGAAAAATATTACGCACGATTCCATGAGGATATTTTTATAGAAATGTCGAGGCGTACAACCCGATCCAACATAAATATTAAACTGTGCACTACCGAGGGTCGAACGATATGAATCATAGATGCATCTATTAAACTGCCGAGGCGAACGGCCCACTCCCATAAGAGTAAGGTACATAAATCTTGCCGAGGCGAACGACCCGATCCCATTAGAATAAGAAGTTTAAACGGGTCTTTGACCCCCACTCACGAATGAACATGTGAGTTATAATTTTTTTTAAGGAAAATTATTCGGTGACAGCGCATAACGCGCGAGAAATCCGTAAGAGGAACACCATTTTTCCGTGGCTAATCATAAAACTCGCGAAAACTCTACAATAGCAATTCTATCACTCTACGCATGTCTAGTCTGAAGTCATAATGTGAAATAAAAGAATTAAACGAGCAAGGATAATCCCTATAGTGCAAGTGCAGCATGATGTAAACCTAAGTCTACCCGGACCATAACATGAATCTAACTACGTATAGACTCTCGTCACCTCGTGCGTACGTAGTCCCTGCAATAGGTTACACACATAGAATATATCACCTAGGGGTAGTTTTCCCCGCACAGAGTTAGACAAGAGACTTACCTCATATCAAAGCTTATTTTCCGGTCCAAAATTGTGCTTTAAATCCTCAACTCGGTGCCAAACGATCCGAAGCTAGTTAAATGTTGTAAAAAAAAAGTCAATACATGCTCAAGAGTTCACATTCTAACTATTAAAATGATTTTTCAACCCAAATTGAAGAATTCCTAAAATTTGCTCCCGGGCCCACGTGCTCGGATTCTGGAATTTTTTAAAGATAACCATTAACCATAACATTACAACTCAAATTTATAATTTACTCTCAATTCCATTCCCAAATTCGTGGTCAAAATCCAAAATTACCCATTTCTAGGTTTTCCACCAAAATCTCAAATTTTCACTAATTTTCTATGAATTTCCATGTTAAAATCCATATATAATCCAAGTATTTAACTTGCAATAAGTGAGAATCACTTACCTTGACATAGATGATGAAAATCTCCTCTTCAAAAGCTCCAAAAATCTCCCAACCAAAATGAAATATGAAGGAAAATGGGCCAAATCGCGTCTTAAAAGAATATTGCCCAGAATTCCCTTCTCTGCGATCGGGTAAAAGGCCTCGCGATCGCGAAGGCCAATTTCATTGCCCCAAAAACTTCTTCTTCTCAAACTCTCCCACATGTTCTCTATACACCACAAATCCATAGCACTGTGATCGCAATAGAAACTTCGCGAACGTGAATGCATAATTTCCCAGCTTAGAATTCCCTCTTACGCGATTGCGAGTCTGCTTCCGCGATCGCATAGAACAACTGTTTCCTCCAGTACCAATTTTCTCTCCGTGATTGCATCCTCTATTCCGCGATCGCGATGCATACTCAATACACTAGAAACCAACAATCATAAAAACCAAGGAAAATGACCCGAGACCAGCCTGGAACGCACCCGAGGCCCCTGGGACCCCGTCCAATCACACCAACCAGTCCCATAACATAACACAAACTTGATCGAGGTCTCAAATCACATCAAACAACATCAAAATCATGAATCGCACCCCACTTCGAGCTTAATGAACTTTAGAACTTCAAACTTCTACATTCGATACTGAAACCTATCAAATCATGTCCGACTGACCTCAAATTTTGCGCACAATTCACATTTGACATTGCAGACCTATTCCAACTTCCAGAATCAGAATTCAAACCCGATATCAAAAACTCTACTCCCGGTCAAACTTTCCAAAAACCTTCAACTTTCCAACTTTCGCCAAATGTCTCCGAAATGACCTACGAACTTCTAAATACACATCGTACGCGCTCCTAAGACCATAATCACGATACAGAGCTATTCCCAGACTCCAAATTCCAAACGGACATCGATAAAATTGACATGCACTTCAACCCAAATTTATGAAATCCTTCCAAAATACAAACTTCCACAATAGGCACCGAAACGCTCTCGGATCATCCAAAACCCGATATGGATATACGACCAAGTCTAAAATTATCATACGAACCTGTTGGAACCTTTAAATATCAATTCCGTGGTATTTTACTCAAAAATGAAACCTTAGTCAATATCTCTAACTTAAAGCTTCCGAAATTAGAATTTTCTTTGCAAATCAACTCTGGACTTTCCGAAATTCAATTCCGACCACACGTACAAGTCATAATACCCGAGGTGAATCTATTCAAGGCCTCAACCGCCAAACGATGCGCTAGGACTCAAAACGACCGGTCTGGTCGTTACAAAAACCCCATGGGGAAAACCTTAGTAATGAAAAAAGAGTACAACGCATATTTCATCCCTGATGAAAACCTTGCGCATTCCAATCTTGAATACAATCTTCTCAAAAGTTGAAGTTGGCAAAGATTTAGCGAACAAATCTGTTGGATTGTCACTTGAACGGATTTGTCGCATATCTATGTCACCATTTTTCTGAAGATCATGTGTGTAGAATAATTTTGGTGAAATATACTTCGTTCTATCTCCTTTTATAAATTCTCCCTTTAATTGAGCTATGCATGCAACATTGTCTTCGTATAAAACTGTGAATCTTTTATCACATTCTAAACCACATTTTACTTGAATAAAATGAATCACCGATCTCAACCACACACATTCCCTACTTGCTTCATGAATAGCTATTATCTCAACATGATTTTGAAGAATTAGCAATAATATATTGCTTTGTGGATCCCCATGATATGACCGTATCTCCACATGTAAACACGTACCTGATTTGAGATCGAGCTTTATGGGGATCAGATAAATAACCTGCATCTGCATAACCAACATGATCTTCATTACCTTTGTTAGCATAAAAATAACCCATATCAAGAGTTCCTTTTAAATATCGCAAAATAAGTTTAATCCTATACCAATGTCTCTATGTAGGAGAAGAGCTATATCTTGCTAGTAAATTAACAAAAAATGCTATGTCAGGCCTTGTAGAATTAATAAGATACATAAGTGCACCAATTGCACTGAGATAGGGTGTTTCAGGACCAAGGAGTTCCTCATCCTCTTGGTCGAAACGGGTCCTTATTTACTTCAAGTGATCAAACAACCATTGGTGTACTCAATGTCAAGCTCTGAGCATGGGGGCGAGACCGGCACCTGGTGCATTACCTATCCTTGAGTACCACTTACGACTGAGAGGCTCTGAACATGTAATGTCATACTCTGTCCATGGGCCACATTACAAGATAATATGCGAAACAAAATATAAAACTGAATAGAGGCTAACGCTGACTAAATGTCAACATAAAGCTGGTCCGGCCTCCTCAGTAGGTGTTGCCCGAGTTCAGCTTTATCGGTAAGCTCCCCGTCCTTCGGGTTGCCGAGTCTAGAGTTTTGTATACATCCTGTATATATATATGTATATAGGTAAAGGATATGTCGGGGCCCTGTTCCGATCACATTACATCTATCAGTAGAGGCTTGTAGACATATCCTGTCAATTAGTGCAGTATGTTGGGCTTGTAGGCCCTGTATGTATATTTTGTTGGCTTGTCAGTTATAGTAGTTATGACGGCCTCTGTCTGTTTGAACCTGTACGCATGAAATGCAGCGCCCCCAAAAAGGGACGTCACTACGAAGCAATGTACCGAGTATGTAAGGTAATATATTGAAAGCTGAAACTGAACTGATAATATAATAACTGAAAGCAACTGGGGGTCACAGATAATCTGAAGATATGCTCACATGCTGATACTGGCCCTATTCTCTCAATATAGTAAGTAAAATAGTTGTCCGGCCTTATAAGGCTCGGCATATTTATATAACTGCTCTGCCATAGTAGGCTCGCTCATAGGCGCTCAGCCATACTAGGCTCTGTATCTCGGCCAACTGGGCTCGCTCATAGGTGCTCAGCCACAGTAGGCTCAGTATATAACTTACCATCTGATCAGAGGTTGCCCAATAAGGGCCTGCCATCGATTATAGCTCGATGTAATGAAAATACTGTAATACGATACATATAGACTCTCTGCTCTCTTGACTGGAAAAAGGAAATACTCAAATTAATATGAAGTCCCGATAAAAAGAATATTGTAACTTACAAAACTAGAAAAATATACATAAATTCCGGAATATGGATTTTTCTTTATGCTTCATTATTAAACTCGTGTAATTACGAGATCATGCCAAAATGAAAGAAGGGCTTAGCTTTAACGTACTCGGACCTCTTAAGCAATTGGGACCTGAGCCACAGAATCCAACAATATATTTATGGCATGTAGGATTTTTATGCTGCAACAGAAAGCTGACATTGTAAACTGAAGTATTTCAAGCTACATAGGGAATTCCTAATTCCTTCAAAGAATCTTTGGCTTATCTTCCATATAACCTATATAATTCATAAAGATAAAACCTTTTTTTTAGTCTCATCCGTCATTTTTTGTATCCAAAAAAATGAAGCTTAGTAATTTCACATCAATCCTTTAAAAGGGTTAGTTAGTAGGTCCCACTAGTTAGATGTTTTGGCCACAAATCTTTCCAAGTTTTGCCACCTTGATATGTGACTTTAAAAGTCACAATTTGGAGCTAATCTTGCTGCCACGAGGGGTGGGGGTGGAAAATTTCAATCTTTATCCACTTATTAGGTAATTAGATAATGTTCCGTTACCCAGTAATTAACCAATTACCCGCATAATTAAGAACTATCTCAAATTACTTAAAATTATACTTATTTTTAATACAATTTATACATCTTACTATCATGGCCATGTGGTACCTTGTATGGTACTAGTCCATAAATACCGGGTATTTTAGCTCGGGCCATATTTTATGTCAAACGACAAATTTCAACGAAACTCATTTTCTTCGATTTTCTTACCCTCTCACCTTCACGAATTTACTTATCCCTTGTTTTGAATAACATAATACTTGTAACCTCAAAATAATCTCATTCCCGAGCTTGCGTTGATTAACTTTACGAAGAAACCTTAACGTACGAAAATGCGAAATGTAACATCTTATTTCCGAGTTTATATCAATTTACTTATGGCGTACTTCCATGTACGAAAACATGGGGTGTAACACCCAATGGGTGCGCTTTGTCCATGTAAAAGCATTTTAAGACCCTTTCTGTATAGGCAGATTGGTGTATAAAGATCCCATATGCTAAAAGTTCAATTTGCAGACCAAGACAAAGTTTTATCTTTCCAAGATCTTTCATCTCAAAGTCTTTCTTAAGATATTCAATGTCCTGTTGGAGCTCTTCTGGCGTTCCAACAAGATTTATGTCATCAACATAATCAGCAAGTAGAACATATTCTGATGCCATTTTCTTTATAAAAATACATAGACAAATAACATCATTTATGTAACCCTCTTTCAGCAAATATTCACTAAGGCGATTATACCACATGCGACCAGATTGCTTAAACCATAAAAAGATCTTTGTAATCTGATTGAATACATTTCTTGAGATTTTAAATTTGCTTCGGGCATTTTAAATCTGTAAGGAATTTTCATGTAAATCTCATTATCAAGTGACTTGTACAGATACGCTGTAACCACATTTATCAGATGTATTTCAAGCCTTTAACGTAAGGCTAAACTGATGAGATATCGAAATGTTATGGCATCCATAACAGGTGAATATGTTTCTTCATAATCGACTCCAGGTCGTTGTGAGAATCCTTGTGCGACAAGACGAGCCTTGTATCTTTCAACTTCATTTTTGTCATTCCTTTTTCACACAAAAACTAATTTATGACCAACTAGTTTTATACCAGCAGGTGTTTGGACTACTGGTCCAAAGACCTCTGCTTTAGCAAGTACGTTCAATTCTGATTGAATTTCCCCTTGCCATTTTGGACAATTAGATTTTTGTCAACATTCTTCGACAGATCAGGGTTCAAAATCCTCACTATATTGCATAATGTTAAGTGCAACTTTATATGCAAAAATATTATCCGCCACTATTTCAGATTGATTTAAATTAATCTCATAGCCAGTAGAACTTATAAAAAGTTCCTCTTTCACTTGAGTCTCGGGTTCATTGATTTCTTCAGGAATCTCAGAACTAATAAGATCTTTAGTCTCTTTAGGAGATTCCTTCATTGTATCATTTTGATCATTTGTCGATTTTCTTTTTCGATGATTTCGATCCTTAGAACCCAAAGACCTACCACGCTTCAGACGTGCTTTATGTTCACTAGCTCTCATGCTAGTATATGGTCCTGCTGGGATATCAATTCGGATAGGCACATTCTCTGCAGGGATATGTGATTTAGTTATCCTTTTTAATCAATAAATGCATATGGAATTTGATTTGCTATATTTTATAAATGGATAATCTTCTGGACCTCTTGGTTACATATAGGGGTACGTGGATCAAAATGAGATAATGATGGAACTTTTCACACAATTTCTCTTTTGACTTCCTTTTTCTCTCTCCCTAATTGTGGGAAATTTGTTTTATCAAACTTACAATTTGCATATTGAACAGTAAATAAATCTCCAATCAATGATTCAAGATAGCGAATAATAAAGGGTGATTCAAACCCAACATATATTCCTAACCTTCTCTGTGGACCCATTTTACTGCACTGTCGTGGTGCTTCTGGCACATATACAGCACATCCAAAAACTCGTAGATGTGCAATATTTGGTTCATGACCAAAAACTAATTGTGACAGAGCATATTTATTATAATGTGTCGGTCTGAGACGGATAAGTGATGCTGCAGGCAAGATAGCATGGCCCCAAACAGTAGTGGGCAATTTTATTTTCATAAGTAGTGGCCTTGCTATCAATTCAAGGCTTTTAATAAATGACTCTGCAAGGCCATTTTGAGTATGAACATAAGCTACAGGATATTCAACTTTTATTCCAACTGATAGACAATAATCATCAAAAGCTTGAGATGAGAATTCTCCAGCATTATCAAGGCGAATATCCTTTATAGGATAATCTGGGAATTGTGTCCTTAATAGAATTATTTGGGCTAATAGCTTTACAAACGCCATGTTTCGAGATGATAGTAGGCACACATGAGACCATCTTGAAGATTAATCTATTAGGACCATAAAATATCTAAACAACCCACTTGGTGGGGGAATATGTCCACATATATCTCTTTGTATACATTCTAAAAAGGCAGGGGATTCAGTGACAACCTTCATTGGTGATGGTCTAGTGATAATTTTGCCTTGATAACAAGAATCACAAGAAAATTCATCATTTGTAAGAATTTTCAGGTTGTTTAATGGGTTCCCACTCGAATTTTCAGTAATTCGTATCATCATTATTCATCCAGGATGGCCCAAACGGTCATGCCAAAGCATAAAAATATTTGAATCGATAAACTTCTGGTTACGATAAAGTGTGCTTCAACTATACTAATCTTTAAAGAGTATAATCCAGAAGATAAAGTTGGTAACTTTTCTACAATGCACTTCTAGCCATAAACATTCTTTATAATACAAAGATGTTCCACATTCATTTTATCTATCATCTCCATGATATCCATTTCGGCGGATATCTATAAAACTCAACAAGTTTCTTCGGGATTTGGAGCAGAATATTGTATTATCTATAATAAGTTTTGTTCTCTTAGAAATAAATATAGTGGCTCTTCCGGAGCCTTAAATCAAACTTATATTACCAGAAGTTGTTGAAATATTTTCTTTTTCCTTATGCAAATAAGAAAAGTATTTCTGATCTTTGAATATGGCTTGAGTTGTTCCACTATCAATGTCACGACTCGAATTTCCCACTGTTGGGACCGTCATGGAGCCTAATGTTGAACCCGCTAGGCAAGCCAACGTAAATATTCAATTTATCTTATTCCTTTATTATTACCAAATAGCATGTGAAAATACAACACTAGCATAGATTGAAGTACAAAATGGAGAAAGGTATATAAACTCAATGTATGCCTTTACGAAAATTCAAAACCAATCCCAGAAATTTTGGAGTCACAAGCTCATGGACTATCTACGAATAATACATGTAATGGTCTGAATAAATTAAGTATATCTGTTTCTAAAATATCTAGAACAGAATACAAAAGAAGCAGGAAGGGACGCCAAGGCCTGCGGACGCCTGCAGGACTACCTCGGGGTCTCCACTGGACTGAAGGCAGCAACCTCGATCTATGGTCCGTAGGGTCCTACACCAGGATCTGCACAAACGTGCAGAGTGTAGCATCAGTAGAACCGACCCCATGTACTGAGTAAGTGTTGAGCCTAACCTCGGTGAAGTAGTGACGAGGCTAGGACAAAACAATCAAATAAACCTGTGCAGTTTAATAATGTACATAAACGATAAAAATGACAAGAAATAAGCAGTTAAGCATGAAGAAAAAGGGGGAACATGATGAGGGAGAGAATATCAAATAATGAAAATAACGAAGTAAGGCACAATTCAAATCTCAACTTAAACAACAGGAACTAACAACACAAGGAAGACAATGCACGACATCACCCTTCGTGCTTTTACTCTCGTCCTCACAAAACAGTAAATATAAATTGCACGGCATCACCCTTCGTGCTTTTACCTCACATAATCATGGCACTGCATTATCCTTCGTGCATTATCACTCATATCATGACATGACATCACCCTTCGTGCTTTTACAATCACAATATCGGCACGACACCACCCTTCGTGCTTTACACTCTCTCACAAATATCATACACGGCATCATCCTTCGTGCTTTACACTCTTCCTCACCCAAACAATATTAATAACAACAACTCGGTAAGGAAAATCAACAATGATAAAGCCAAACGTCCCGACAAGGTAGCCAACAGTAAAAACAATACCATCCCGGCAAGGGAAACAACTATAACCAATCTCACTTAATAAATGCTCAATTGAAACTAATACTCAACACTGGACAAGATCAAGGAATTTCCACCAACATGAATAGCTATAAAGTGAAACTCAAGTCATACTTATAGCTATTCATGTTGGTGGAAATTCCTTGATCTCATACTTAACGGAAAACCACATAAATCGCAATATTTGACTCACGGGCATGCTTGACACCAACGTATAGGTAATTGTCACCTCGCTTATACGTTGAACATGATACTTTACACATAACAAATAGGACACAACACCTATTCCCTAGAGCTAAGGTTAAGCCAAACACTTACCTCAAATTCCACGACCAAACTCAAGCCTCGATTACCGCTTTCCCTTTTGAAATGGACTCCAATTCACATGTATCTAGACATATTCAACTCAATAACATCAATAAATGCCAAACAATTCTATCCCAACGCTTAATTATAGGTTTTACATCATTCTTCCCAATAAGTCAAAAATCGACCCCGGGCCCGCTTGGTCAAAACACGAGGTTCGGACCAAAATCCGATCACCCATTCACCCACGAGCCCGAATATGTAATTGGTTTCGAAATCCGACCTCAAAACGAGGTCTAAATTCCAATTATTCAAAAAGTCCTAACTCTACCCAAATCCCTAATTTTCTACCCTTGAGAACATGATTTAGGCCTAGAAATCTTATGGGTGTTAATAGAAATTGAAGAAAAAAAGTCTAAGAATACATACCTATGGTTTTGTGGTGAAATCCCCTTTCAGAAATCGCTCAATTTGGAGTTTAGGTAAAGAAGTTATGAAAATTTTAAGAAATCCCGATTTGCTACTGTTTTAAAAAAAACACTAGACGGACATGCTATGCAATCGCGACCCTTACTATGCGATCGCATAGGATTCTACTTCCCTGCCCATCGCGTTCGTGTCCAAGGGGATGCGTTCGCACTGCGTTATCACTACCCAGCCCCCAGGCCCCCTTATACTCTATGAGTTCCCGACTACATGGGTGCGTTCGCCTATAGTAATTTTCCTATGCTTCGCGTTCGCACCCTGTACTATGTGTTCGCACAGTGTTACCCATCCCCCTTCCCCGCGTGTGCATTGCGTTCACAAGGATACCCATGCATTCGCATAGGGTAAATTTCCTGGACACCAGCAACAACCACAAGACACTAGATTTTATAAGTAAAAATCACCCCGACGCCAATCTGAAACTCACCCGAGCCCTCGGGGCTCCAAACTAAATATGCACACAGCTTCAAAAATATCCTACAGACTTACTCGTGCGATCAAATCGCCAAAATAACAATTTAAATAATGAATTTATCCTTAAAATCAAAGAAAATTTCCAAAACTTCCAAAGTATCAAATTTCACGATTACGGGTCCGAATCACATCAAACGACTCCAGTTTCTTACCAAATTTTACAGATATATCACAAGTATCATATTGAACCTGTACCGTGCTCCGGAACCAAAATACGGGCCCGATATCATGAATTTCAAATATAATCAATTTCTAAAATCTCTTATATTTTTCAGAAAAATAATTTCTTTCAATAATTTATTTCTCGGTCTTGGGACCTCGGAATTCGATTCCGGGCATACGCCCAAGTCCCATATTTTCCTACGGACCCTCTGGGACTGTCGAATCACGGGTCCGGGTCCGTTTACCCAAAATGTTGATCGAAGTCAACTTAAATTCAATATTAAGGCCAATTTAGCATTTTTCTCAGTTTTTCACATAGAAGCTTCATGGATACACGCCCGGGCTGCGCGCGCAAATCGAGGTGAGATAAAAGGAGGTTTTCAAGGCCTCAGAACACAGATTTGACTTATAAAACAAGGGATGAACTTTTGGGTCATCACATTCTCCACCTCTAAAACAACCATTCATCCTCGAACGGACATAGAAAAGTACCTAAATCAGGGAAAATATGGGGATAACGGCTCCGCATATCGGACTCGGACTCCCAGGTAGCTTCCTCGGCATGTTGACCTCTCCACTGGACACGAACTGAAGGATAACTCTTCGATCTCAAATGACGAACCTGCCAGTGTAATATGGCTATCGGCTCCTCCTCATAGGTCAAATCCTTGTCCAACTGGACACTGCTGAAATCTAACACATGGGCTGGATCTCTGTGGTACTTCCGAAGCATAGACACATGAAACACCGGATGCACAACGGATAAATTCGGTGGCAACGCAAGTTTGTAGGCCATCTCTCCCACTTTGTCAAGAATCTCAAATGGACCAATGCATCTAGGGCTTAGCTTTCCCTTCTTCCTAAATCTCATCACGCCCTTCATGGGAGATACCCGAAGCAATACCCGCTCCCCAACCATGAATGCCAAATCACGAACTCTGCGGTCGGCAAAACTCTTCTTCCTGGACTGAGCTATACGAAGCCTATCCTAAATGATCTTAACCTTATCCAAGGCATCCTGCACTAACTCCGTACCCAACAACCGAGCCTCTACCGGGTCAAACCACCCAACCGGCGACCGACATCTCCTACCATATAATGCCTCATAAAGAGCCATCTGAATGCTCAACGGATAGCTGTTGTTGTAGGCAAACTCATCTAATGGCAAGAACTGATCCCAAGAGCCTCCAAAGTCGATGACACAGGCTCGTAGCATATCCTCCAAAATCTGAATAGTACGCTCGGACTGTTCGTCCGTCTGAGGATGAAATGCTGTGCTCAACTCAACCCTCGTGCCCAAGTCACGCTAAACAGCCCTCCAGAAATGTGAGGTAAACTGCGTACCTCAGTCAGAAATAATAGACATGGGCACACCATGAAGGCGAACAATCTCCCTAATCTAGATCTCAGCCAATCTCTCCGAAGAATATGAAACTACCACAGGAATGAAATGCGCTGACTTGGTCAGCCTATCCACAATGACCCATACTGCATCGAACTTGCTCTGAGTCCGTGGGAGTCCAACAACAAAATCCATGGTGATACGCTCCCACTTCCACTCAGGAATCTCAATCTGCTGCATCAATCCACCAGGTCTCTGATGCTCGTACTTTACCTGCTCACAATTCAAGCACCGAGCTACATAGGCCACAATATCCTTCTTCATCCTCCTCCACCAAAAATGCTGCCGCAAATCCTGGTATATCTTTGCGGCACCCGGATGGATAGAATACCAGGAACTATGGGCCTCCTCTAATATCATCTCACGAAGTCCATCCACATTGGTACACAATACGACCCTGCATCCGTAAAACTCCATCATCACCAACCGTAACCTGCTTGGCAGCACCGTGTCGAACCGTATCCATAAGGACACACAAATGAGGGCCATCATACTGCCGGTCTCGAATACGATCAAATAATGAAGAACGAGTAACTGTATAAGCTAGAACGCGCCCTAGCTCAGAAAAATTCAATCTCATGAACCGATTGGCTAAAGCATGAACATCCAAAGCTAGCGGTCTCTCTCCGACTGGGATATAAGAAAGACTAGCCATGCTGGCTGACTTCCTACTCAGAGCATCGGCCACCACATTGGCCTTCCCCGGATGATATAAGATGGTGATATCACAATCTTTCAACAGCTCCAACCATATCCTCTGCCTCAAATTCAACTCCTTCTGCTTGAACAAATATTGCAAACTCTTGTGATCCGTGAACACCTCACAAGACACGCCATATAAATAATGCCTCCAAATCTTCAGCGCGTGAACAATGGCTGCTAACTCCAAATCATGAACTGGATAATTCTTCTCGTGGATCTTCAACTGACGCGAAGCATATGCAATAACCTTGCCATCCTGCATCAACACTGCACGAAGTCCAACCCGAGATGCATTACAATACACAGTATATGGCACTGAACCTGTGGGAAAAACCAACACCTGTGCCGTGGTCAAGGGTGCCTTGAGCTTCTAAAAGCTCGCCTCACACTCATCTGAACACCTAAATTGGGCACCCTTCTGAGTCAACCTGGTCATCGGGGCTGCAATAGATGAAAAGCCTTCCACAAACTGATGATAGTAACCTGCTAAGCCTAAGAAACTCCGAATCTCTGTAGCTGACGTGGGTCTAGACCAATCCTTGACTGCTGAAATCTTCTTGGGATCCACCTGGATACCCTCTGCTGGTACAACATGACCCAGGAATGAAACTGAGCTCAATCAGAATTCACACTTAGAAAACTTAGCATACAACTGACTGTCCTTCAAATTCTGAAGAATGACTCGAAGGTGTTGCTCGTGCTCCTCCCGGCTGCGGGAATAAATCAGAATATCATCAATGAAGACAATCGCGAAGGAATCCATATAAGGCCTGAACGCTCGGTTCATCAAGTCCATAAAAGCTGCTGGGGCATTTGTCAACCCGAATGACATCACTAAGAACTCATAATGCCCATACCGAGTGCGAAAAGCTATCTTAGGGACATCGGATGCCCTAATCCTCAACTGATGATAGCCAGATCTCAAATCGATCTTCGAAAATACCTTGGCACCCTGAAGCTGATAAAAAAAATCATCGATTCGCGACAATGGATCTTATTCTTCATGGTAACCTTGTTAAATTATCGATAATCTATACACATCCTCATCGACCCATCCTTCTTGTTAACAAATAACATTGGCGCACCCCAAGGCGAGACACTAGGCTTAATGAAGCCTTTATCAAGAAAATCCTGCAACTGTTCTTTCAACTCCTTCAACTCTGGCGGGGCCATACGATACGGCAGAATAGAAATAGGCTGAGTGCCCAGAGCCAAATCAATGCAAAAGTCAATATCCCTGTCGGGTGGCATACCTAGCAGGTCTGAAGGGAACACCTCTGGAAACTCATAGACTATGGGCACAGACTCCATAGAAGGAACCTCGACACTAGAATCATAAACATAATCCAAATAGGCCAAACACCCTTTCTTAACCATGCACCGAGCCTTCATATCTGAGATAAACCTGCCGGAGGAATGACCAGGAGTCCCCCTCCACTCCATTTGAGGCAACCCCGGTAATGCTAATGTCACGGTCTTGGCATGACAGTCCAGTATGACATGATAAGGCGGCAACTAATCCATCCCCAAAATAATATCAAAATCTACCATATTCAGGAGTATAAGATCTACACTGGTCTCAAGACCACTAATAACCACAACACACGAACGGTAGACACGATCTACTACAAGATAATCACCCACCGGTGTAGACACATGTACAGGAGTACTCAGAGAATCACGAGGAATAACCAAATAAGGAGCAAAATAAAATGACACATAGAAAATTATGGACCCCGGATCAAATAAAACCGAAGCATCCCTGCTACAAACTGAAACCATACCTGTGATAATTGCATCGGAGGACTCAGCCTCAGGTCTGGCTGGAAAAGCATAACACCAGGGCTAGGCCCCACCAGTCTGAACTACATCCCTGGGACGGCCTCCTACTGGTTGACCTCTACCTCTAGCGGCCTAGCCTCCACCTCTAACGGCATGACCTCCACCTCTAACACCTCGACCCCCACCTCTAGCTGGCTGAGCAGGGGGTGGACCACTTGGTGCGGGAACCATGGCACGAGAACCCTAGTGCTGAGAACTGCTCGAGGCTCAAGGCTCGAGGGCAAAATCTAGGAATGTGTCCCGGAACTCCACAAGTATACCAAGATCTCGGCTGTTGAGACTGCTGGCCCTGAAACTATCCCAGACGGCCTGAATAACCACCCTGAAAACTCTTGAGCGGCGGTGCACTGATAGGAGCTGGTGGTGCACTGTAGGGCAACTGATCAAAATACTTGATCACGCTCAGCTATGTCTTATAAAAAGACTAAACGGGCGTTGCAAATATAAATTTGGGGTATTACACCCAAAGTCGATCCCACAGAGAATTGAACGTATCAATTGAGTTTATNTATCTATCATAAATCTCTCTCAAGTAATTATTATAATTTACTAGACGCACTCCCTCAAGTTACGCTAGCTAGATCGCAATACGGTTCACTTTAGATTGCACCCGAGGTATCGTTATCTCTAATCCAACCTCTAAACCCTCGGTTATGACTTTCGTCTATACTCTGGGAGTGGTGTTGTTCAAACAATTACCTAAATATGCACTCTCTCTCAAGTAGATACATA
>MDKJ01161395.1:0-23383 GCA_005239525.1 Nicotiana knightiana
ATGTCTCTGGCCAAAAGAGGGTTATTGAGAAGTTCCCATCTTTATCTTGTGGCCTGTATTGGAACAAAATTAGTGCAATTGAAGCACATTCTATTGTAAACCATAAGGTTACTGATTCCAATACTTTTGTACTTTGGCATTATCAATTGGGACACCCTGGATCAATTATGATGAGACGAATTATAGAAAACTCAAATGGGCATCCATTAAAGAATTTAAAGATTCTTTTAAATAATAAATTTTCTTGCACTTCTTGTTATCAAGGCAAGTTAATTATAAGACCATCACCAACAAAGGTTGGGATTGAGTCCCCTGCGTTTTTGGAACGTATACAAGGGGACATTTGTGGACCTATTCACCCTCTTAGTGGATCGTTTAGATATTTTATGGTCTTAATAGATGCATCCTCTAGATGGTCTCATGTGTGCCTATCGTCATCTCGCAACCTCGCGTTTGCAAAATTAATGGCACAAATAATTCGATTACGGGCGCAATTCCCCGATAATCCAATTAAGTCTATTAGACTTGATAATGCTGCTGAGTTTTCATCCCAAGCATTTAATGATTATTGCTTATCAATTGGGATAAAAGTGGAACTATCATGTAGCTCATGTTCACACTCAAAATGGCCTTGCTGAGTCTTTAATTAAACGTCTGCAATTGATAGCAAGATCGTTACTCATGAAAACGAGACTGCCCACTTCTGTTTGGGGTCACGCCATTTTACATGCATCAATGCTAGTTCGTCTCAGACCGGTAAATTATCATAAATATTCTCCGTTGCAATTAGTTTTGGGTCATGAACCTAATATATACCATTTAAGAATTTTTGGATGCGCATTATATGTGCCTGTAGCACCGCCATATCGCACCAAAATGGGTCCCCAAAGAAGATTAGAAATATACGTTGGGTTTGAATCGCCCTCCATTATTCGCTATCTTGAAACATTAACGGGGGATTTATTCACTGCTCGATTTGCAGACTGTCGATTTGATGAGACATTTTTCCCAAAATTAGGGGGAGAAATTGATGAAACCAAACGGGAAATTTTGTGGAAAAATCCATCATTATCTCATCTTGATCCACGTACCTCTATTTGTGAAAAAGAGGTGCAAAAGATTATTCATTTGCAAAGAATAGCAAATCAAATGCCAGACGCATTTACGGATTTGAAAAGGATAACAAAATCACATATCCCTGCTGAGAATGTTCCAATCCGTATTGATGTCCCTATTGGACAATCTTCTAGTGTCATAGCTAATGAGTCACAAGCACGCCTAAAACGTGGCAGATCATTAGGTTCTAAGGATCGAAATCCTAGAAAAAGGAAAATAAATTATCAAAATGACACTACGAAAGAGTCTCATGAAGAAATCCACGATTTAATAAATTCTGAGATTCATGAGGAAACCAATGAGCCCGAGACTCAAGATAATAAGGAACTATCAATAAATCCAATCGATATTGAGACAAATTTGAATCGAGTCGATATAGTGGTGGACTATGTCTTTGCATATAATGTTGCATCTAGCATTATGCAAGATAATGAGGATCTTGAACCTCTATCTGTTGGAGAATGTTGACAAAGACATGATTGGCCAAAATGGCAAGAAGCAATCCAATCAGAGCTGAATTCACTTGCGAAACGTGATGTTTTTGGGCCTGTAGTCCAAACACCTAATGGTGTTAAGCCTGTTGGCTATAGATGGGTCTTTGTACTCAAGAGGAATGAGAAAAATGAGGTACAAATATATAAGGCACGCCTTGCTGCACAAGGATTTTCACAAAGGCCTGGTGTCGATTATGAAGAGACATATTCACCCGTCATGGATGCTATAACGTTCCGTTATCTCATTAGTTTTGCTGTCCATGAAAAGCTTGACATGCATTTAATGGATGTGGTTACCGCCTACCTTTATGGCTCACTTGATAATGAGATATACATGAAAATTCCCGAGGGATTCAAAATGCCTAACACACATAATTCAAAGTCCCGGAAAATATTTTCAATCAAATTGCAAAGATCTTTGTATGGTCTAAAGCAATCAGGACGTATGTGGTATAATCGTCTTAGTGAGTACTTATTAAAGGAAGGTTATATAAATGATGCCATTTGTCCATGTGTTTTTATAAAGAAAACAACATCGGAATTTGTTGTACTTGCCGTATATGTTGATGACATAAACCTTATTGGAACTCCTATAGAACTCCAAAAGGCAATTGATTATTTAAAGAAAGAATTCGAGATGAAAGATCTCGGAAAGACAAAATTATGTCTTGGTTTGCAAATTGAACATTTGGCAAACGGGATCTTTGTGCATCAATCTACCTACATAGAAAAGGTACTGAAACGGTTTTACATGGATGGAGCACATCCATTAAGTACTCCGATGGTTGTTCGATCACTTGATGTGAATAAGGATCCATTCCGACCTCGAGAAGAGAATGAAGAGCTACTTGGTCCTGAAGTACCATATCTTAATGCAATTGGTGCACTAATGTATCTTGCCAACACTACAAGGCCTGACATAACTTTTTCAGTCAATGTCTTAGCAAGATATAGCTCTGCTCCTACAAGGAGACATTGGAATGGAATCAAACACGTATTGCGGTATCTAAAAGGAACTACCGACATGGGCTTATTTTATGGCAATAATTGCAGTCCCGATCTTGTTGGTTATGCCGATGCTGGGTATTTATCTGATCCACACAAGGCCCGATCTCAAACAGGTTATGTGTTTACCTGTGGAGGCACTGCCATATCTTGGCGATCAACTAAGCAATCGATTGTGGCTACTTCATCTAATCATGCAGAGATAATTGCTATTCATGAAGCAAGTCGAGAATGCGTGTGGTTGAGGTCTATAATACATCTTATTCGAGACAAATGTGGTTTAAAGTGTGACAAACTACCCACGATTTTGTATGAAGACAATGCAGCATGCATAGCACAATTGAAGGGAGGATTCATAAAAGGAGATAGGACAAAGCATATTTCACCAAAGTTATTCTTCACACATGATCTTCAAAAGAATGGTGATATTAGTGTGCAACAGATTTGTTCAAGTGATAATATGGCTGATTTGTTCACAAAATCTCTACCAACGTCAACCTTCAAGAACCTAATACACAAGATTGGGATGCGAAGGCTCAAGGATGTGAATTGATGCTCTCATCAGGGGGAGTTAATGCGCGTTGCACTCTTTTTCCCTTACAAGGTTTTGTCCCACTGGGTTTTCCTTGCGAGGTTTTTAACGAGGCAACCAAAAGGCGCATTTCTAAATACATGTACTCTTTTTCTTTTTCTAGAATTTTTTTCCATTGGGTTTTATTTTAGTTAAGGTTTTAACGAGACACATTATTTGTTGAATAGACATTCAAGGGGGAGTGTTATAAATAGAACTCTATTTAGAGTGAATGTCTATCTTTTAAAGAGTTCTACTTTGTGGCTAAGTCATTTTTCCCCTACAAATAGAGGGGTCTTAGCCCATTGTAAATTATCCCAAAATTCAATAAGAATTCCCTCTCTCTCTTTCTCTGCAATATTATCCTTCTTCTTTTATTGTTTCATAACAAAGAAGAAGAAGTCTGACCGTTATATATATATTTTTCTGCCAACGATTCTCCGTCGTTTCTCATGCCAAATGATCTAAAATTCGATTTTTATGTCTCCAATGGATTCCTTGTGAAATTCTAGTTAAGTTAGGCTTTTGAATCACTCAATTTGACCTTATAATGAAGAAGATATGTAGGTTTTAATATTTGCAAATAGTGCAGATTTTTAATATGCTATCAGTGGCAATTTCGTAATTAACCTGAAAATCTGGCAACCTTAGTAAAATGACCGTAAAATCCTCATACAATGTCCAAATTCGATGTTTCTTTTTGCTACAGGTCTGTAATTACGATACGGATCTAATAATTCATTCAAACCAGAAATTGGAGCTTATTTGTTAAATATGATATCATTTATGCTTGAAGAAACGACGTTGAAGCATAAGAAAGAACGAGGGCAACACAACCCAAACATATTTGAAACTCACCCGAGCCCTCGGGGCCCTAAACCAAACATGCACGCAAATCTAAAATCATCATACGGACTTGCTCGTGTGATCAAATCGTGAAAATAACATGTAAAACTATGAATTAAACCTCAAAACTCATTATTTTTCTCAAGAACACTTAAAGTTCATTATTTATCAACCGGATGTCCGAATCTCGTCAAATAAATTCCGATTCTCACCAAATTTTGCAGACAAGACTTAAATATCATAACAAACCTGTATCGATCTCCGGAACCAAAATACGGGCCCGAAACCAACGGTTTCAAACGTTAATTCATTTCTTTATTTCATTAATAATTCAGCAAAACAATTTCTTTCAAAAATTGATTTCTAAGGCTTGGGACCTCGGAATTCAATTCCGGGCATACGCTCAAGTCCCGTATTTTACTGTGGACCTCCCGAGATCATCGAAACACAGATCCAAGTCTGTTTACTTAAAATGATGACTCAAGTCAACTAAAACCAAATTTTTTAATTCTAAAAATTATTATTTCTTATATTTTCACATAAAAGCTTTCCGATTTTATGCCCGAACTACGCACGCAAATTGAGGTAGTTAAAATTAATCCTTTTATGGCTAATAAGCCTAGAACGAAGTCTAAATTCATAAAATAACCCCTTGGGTCATCACAATCTCCACCTCTAAAACAAACGTTCGTCCTCGAACGGACATATAAGATTACCTGAATTTGCAAACAAGTGTGATATTTACTCTGCATGTCCGACTCGTACTCCCAAGTAGCTGCCTCAACGGGTTGGCCTCTTCACTGCACTCGAACTGAAGGATAACTCTTAGACCTCAACTGACGAACCTGCCGGTCTAACATGGCTACCGGCTCCTCCTTATAAGTCAAGTCTTTGTTCAATTAGACAGAGCTGAAATCTAACACGTGGGACGGGTCACCATGATATTTCCGGAGCATTGACACATGGAATACCGGATGAACCGAGGATAACCCTTGAGGCAACGCAAGTCTATAAGCTACCTCCTCCACTCTATCAAGAATCTCAAACAGCCCGATATACCTAGGGCTCAACTTACCCTTCTTCCCAAATCTCATAACACCCTTCATGGGCGACACACGAAGCAATACTATATCTCTAACCATGAATGCCACATCACAAACCATACGATCGGCATAAGTCTTTTGCCTAGACTGAGCTGCACAGAGTCTCTCATGAATAATCTTGACCTTATCTAAGGCCTCCTGAACTAAGTCTGTACCCAACAACCGAGCCTCTCCTGGCTCAAACCATCCCACTGGCGATCTGCACCGTATACCATATAACGCCTCATAAGGAGCCATCTGAATGATCGACTGATAACTATTATTATAAGCAAACTCCGCTAATGGAAAGAACTGATTCCACGAACCTCCAAAGTCAATAACACAAGTGCGGAGCATATCCTCCAATATCTGAATGGTCGCTCGGACTGCCCATCAGTCTGAGGGTGAAATGATGTACTCAACTCTACTCGGGTACCCAACTCACGTTGGACTGCTGTCCAAAAGTGCAAAGTAAACTGCGTACCCTGATCAGAAATGATAGACACGGGCACACCATGAAAGCGAACTATATCCCGAATATATAACTCAGCCAACCGCTCTGAAGTATAAGTACTTGCCACAGGAATGAAATGTGCTGATTTAGTTAGCCTATCCACAATAACCCAAACCGCGTCAAATTTCCTCTGAGTCCGTGGGAGACCAACAACGAAGTCCATAGTGATACGCTCCTACTTTCATTCAGGAATCCTTATATGCTGAAGCAAACCACTGGGTCTCTGATGCTCATACTTTACCTGCTGACAATTTAAGCAACGAGCCACATACGCAACAATGTCCTTTTTCATCCTACTCCACCAATAATGTTGCCTCAAGTCTTGGTACATTTGGCTGCACTGGGTTTGAATCGAATACTTAGAACTGTGAGCCTCCTCAAGGATCAACTCACGAAGGCCATCAACATTAGGCACACATAACCGACCCTGCATCCTCAAAACACCATCATTTTCAACTGTAACCTGCTTGGCACCACCGTGCCGAACTATGTCCCTAAGGACCATCAAATGCGGGTAATCATCCTGCCGCTCCCAGATACGCTCAATTAGAGAAGACCGAGCGACTGTACAAGCTAGAACACTATTGGGAGAAATATCCAACCTCACGAACTGATTAGCCAACGTCTGAATGTCTGAAGCTAGTGGTCTCTCACCAACTGGAATATACGCAAGGTTGTCCATACTCACCGCCTTTCTATTCAATGCATCGGCCACCATGTTGGCCTTCCCTGGTTGATACAATATGGTAACATCATAATCCTTCAATAACTCAAACCATCTCCACTGCCTCAAATTAAGATCCTTTTGCTTGAATAATACTGGAGATTGCGATGGTCAGTGAAAATCCCACACAACACGCCACAAGGATAGTGCCTCCAAATCTTCAATGCATGAACAATGGCTGCTAACTCTAAGTCATGAACCGGATAATTCTTCTCATGGATTTTCAACTGTCGAGATGCATATGCAATCACCTTACCATCTTGCATTAATATTGCGCCAAGTCTAATACGACATATATCACAATACACCGTGAAAGAACCTGAACCTGATGGTAACACCAATAACGGTGCTGAAGTCAAGGCTATCTTGAACTTCTGAAAGCTTGCCTCATTCTCGTCCGACCATTTGAATGGAACACCCTTATGGCTCAATATGATCTTAATAATTGTTCATAGTCAATTACAGAATCATCAAGTAACTTCACGTTAACAATAATCTCCTTTCAAACCTTCACAATACTGATGACGAGATGCGATGAATAAAGAACTCATAATTATATACCCGAATTTACGTCTCATTTAACACCACATAGGCGGGTACCTACCTTGTAGGTTAAAGCTCAACAATTATAGCACGAATTTGGCAAATTATGCACATATAGTTAATTAATTTATTTATTCATTTATTTGTTTATTTATTTACTTATTACTATTATTGTTATTATTATTATTATCATTATACAGAAAATTTTGAATAACCCTAACAGGCGTGACTCCCTACCAGTACTATAGTGAAATTTTAATTCACATGGGAGAATTTAAACACAAGAATTTCCATCACAAGGATCTCATCCTTACATAACTTCCACCGCGGCTCATAGCCCGGTTTAAATATACCAAACCATATTAAAACACGAGGATCTCGTCCTCAATTCTGAATCACAAGTAATATGCATTTCGTGCCACTCGAAAGCTTACTTTTCCTTCTTTTAAATATTTTCCGTTGACGAAATTACAACACGTAATGATAGACATGGCTACCTCCATAAAATTTCTCAATACAAGTATTCCCATAAGTAGATTTTTGAGTTACGAAGTTCACCCGAGAGTGGAGCATATTAGAAGAATATTATTAGATACACATAACTGTATTAAGTTCAGGAAATCATCACTTTCTAATAATCAGAGATTGTTCTTGCAATGACACCATTTAATGTAACGACCTCAGCCATACCATAGAAAATATATCAACAGGCTGAGTCTCCACCTCTAGGAATCTAACCTCCACTTTCGACATTCTGACTCCTTTTTCCCTAGCTGGTCATGTAGTTGAGTTGTAACTGCAATGGGGCACGTAGCCTGAGTGTTCTGATGAAATAGGACTCTCCCAAGTCTACGACAATTTCTATCACTAGCCAAAATGAAGTATCAACCTGCCCTAAGTCGTACAAAAATTTTAAAATCATATTTGAGTCCTTTAATGAGTCTGTAGACTTACTCTCTGGCTATATAAACCGAAGTAGGAGTATGACAGGCTGACATACCGAACCTGATGGCATATTCTAACACCGTCATATGACCTGAGGCAACCGTTCAAACCTTATGCGCCACGTATTATGGAGAGTCCGAGAAACAAATCTCTCAAAAGCATTTATGAGAAATGAGTCAAGTAGTTGATGTTGCACTTGTTGGTCGTCCTCTTCGAAGGCTTGCCTCAACCACTGACGACCAATTTCTCCTTTACCATGTTGACTCAACACCGCTGAGCTACCCCACTTATTCATATACTCTTCGTTCTTCTTTTGGGGTAACTCTTATCCTTATTGATGCACAATGACCCCAAAGGTAGAGCTCTATACAGATAAACCTTGGCACAAACCATATAGTCTAGAAGCTTGTCAACCACTGTACTCCCTCTGGAGCACCCAAAAATCCACAACCGTGACTTCCACACTGAGTAGACCTTCTGTAGATTCAAAATTTTCTATATAACTCCTTTGGTACTGAGGTATATGGTAATTAAGGAGGAAGACATATCGTAAGTCCCAGCTTTATCTCTCGCAAATCTCGACAACACGCAAAGTGTCTACGACCGGACAAGAGATGAAGCCCCAATGACAACTACGATCAAGGGAAGAGACAGAAGCAGAGCTCAGTCTAAAGCTCGAACATCAGCACCTATTGTATGGTCTCAAATGGATCTAGACGCGGAGGTTCTAGCTCAGTCGGTACATGTTGGACTAATTCAGATCCCAGAAGGATTTATAGCTACTCCAGTATTGCATAACAAGGGAATAGTTGAAAGCATCAGGGTTGATTTATATGAGCTGTGAAGTTTAACATGCACGAGAAACGAGGCAGAATCGCTGGCAGAAAAATATATATAAAACGGGCAGACTTCTTCTTCTTCAAATTTTCGAACCCCACAGCCCTAGGAACGAATTTCTTCACCAAATATCATCCCCAAGTCATAGGTAATCAATTCTAAATTTTACTCTTTCAATTGCTCATTGTTTTTCATCACTTTTAAATCAAAAACTAAGAATTTTCATGGTAAAAATTTAGGGTTTGGGTAGAATTAGGGAATTTTGTAAAAATCGAATCTTTACCTCTAATTGAGGTCAGATTTTGAAACTAATTGTATATTTGGGTTCGTGGGTGAATGGGTAAACGTAATTTGGTCCAAACCCCGAGTTTAGACCAAGCGGGCCCGGGGTCGGGTTTTCACTTTTTTTTAGAAAACTTAAGAAAAATTATAATTTTCAATAAAGTTAGTTCCTTTAGCCTTAATTAATGATATTGAGTTAATTATGATTAGATTCGAGCAAGTTAGAGCAATATTCTAAAGGAAAATCCATAATTGAGCAGTGAGTGGCCTGCGAAATTGAGGTAAGTGTTTGGTCTAACTTTGACTTGAGGGAATAGGAACCCCCACTTGTTTGCTATGTGAAATGCATGTGTGTGGTGTATAGGTGAAGTGACGAGTATCTATACACTACCAAATTACCTGTTAAACATGATCCCTTTCCCGTTCCGAACTTCATTGATTCTTGTCTTAATTGTTCTATGTTCATTATTGTTTCTATGACTACTTGGCCTTGTTATTTTGTTGTTAAATATTGTTGTGGTTATTTTGGAAGAGTATTGGTTGTTTTAGCTGGTTCCCTTGTGGTACAAAACAATTGAGCGGTTTGATATTGTTTTTACAAGATATATATACATATTTATGTTCATGTTGGTTTTATGGTTGAGAGGATATTGATGAAGTTATGAGAAAAATATTATTTCTTATTTATAATTGTTGAGACAAAAATATTGTGAAATCCTTGACCTAAATTGTGAAATTTATGAATAAATTGATATGAGATGTCTGGTGGGAGCGGGTTGCACGCCGCAACAAGGAGTGATAAGGATGGACAGGTGGGATAGGGTTGCACGCTGCAACAGGAGTAATAAGGGTGATATATTTAGGGAGGAGCAATAAGGGTGGACAAGTGGGAGCGGGTTGCACGCCGCAACAAGGAGCAATAAGGGATGACATTTATATTTTTACTGATTTTTAAAGAAAATAAAAATTTGAAAAGCTTAAATGTTTATTTTACTATTCTTCATATTTTTGGCACTACTTTTATTTAAAGTTAAAGTTTGGAAACTTGAAAATTATTTGAGAATTGGTTATAGCTGAGACCTGGGAAAGGCGTTGAGTTATTTTATTATTGTTGTAGTATTTATTTATTTAGATTTTCTTCTTGCTTTATATATTATTGTCACAGGTTACATTGCTAAAGCCACGTCGTAGCCTCGTCACTACTTCATCGAGGTTAGGCTCGGCACTTACTCAGTACATGGGGTTAGTTGTACTGATACTACACTCTGCACTCTTTTGTGCAGATCCAGGTATCGGCCAGCAGTAAAGATATTTAGAGCGGTTCCCTATTTCTTTTTCGGAGACACGAGGTATATCTGCCGACTTTCGCAGATCCCGAGAGTCTTCTCTATATTACTTAGATTATTGTTTTATTTGATTCAAAAACAGTTATACACTATTTCTTTCAGCCCATTATTTGTAGTATTCTTTAGTAGTTCGTGAATTGTGACACCATACCCTGGAGTAGTTTTAAGTTATTTATATAATTAGTTCGTGGCTCGTTTTATTTAATTACTTATTAGTCTATGTTTGTAATTATTCATTGAAAGTCAGTAGCTTAATTTTTATTTTATAATTGTTTATTATGTTTAAATAGAAATTCAAAGGAAATAGTTAATCGAACTCTAACATTGGCTTGCCTAGCAAGTGTGGTGTTAGGCACCATCACGATCCCTAAGGTTGGGGGAATTTGGGTCGTGACAACTATGCGGTCCGCGTACCTGATCTGCGATCGCATAGTGGACCGCAGATCCGTGCAATTCTGGAAAATTTCATCTTTTAAGTCCCGGGGTGCTTTTACTTCAAAAAGGGCCGTTTTAAGAATTTCCACAATTGTAACAACATGGGGACCTATTCGGGCATTGTTTTTAGTTAAGAAATTTTACGGGTCTTTACACAGACGATGAACACAAAAACCCTACGATGAATCCAACCCAGGGAGGTGATGGAGAACTCATCATGAAAGATACGGTAAGATTTGATGTGTCCGTATCATTCATAAAGGAAGTCAAAAGGTATGTAGGACTTCTTCAAACATACCAAGTCATCGCTCTTTCTTAAGCCCATCATTTTCAGAAACCCCCTGGGGGTGCGATTTTCCGGTACCAATAAACCAGGATTGTCCCAAGGTAGTCCAGTGAATCCCTCTATTTCCTCCAAAAGAGGAGTCATTTATATGTTGCCAAAATGGAATACAGCCCTTTCTCCATCCCAGAAGATAGTAGCAGCCTCAATCAACATGTTGTTTGGTTGGATGTCTAATAAGGACGGTAAGTTTCTGAGGACCTTTTTCACATGATTTTTGTCACTTGACAGAAGGTTCTCCCACCAATCTAGCAATAACGGTGGTATATCTCAGACCATGACGAACCTGGGGACTTCGTGCCTCATTTTCTGCAAAATAAACAAGGTTAGAACCTTTCCCTCTCCGAATTCGACTATTTATACATTAACGATTAGCATATCGACATTTATTTCTCCAAATAATGCACAGATCGTGGTTGCGTCTGTTGGGATTAGGGAAACCCCGGTGGACTTTGGACAAGGCTTTACTTAAAGGATTATTATACGGACAACATATTAACCCAGGCTAGGTTTGACCATGATGCATGTACAGTTATTATCAGAGTAAGGTTTCTATAAAGGTCTAGGTTGGTACCCTTAAGAGGACAACTTGAGGGGGAAAGGCACTGGACCGTCGACTGCACCGCTGATCGACTAGTTTTACCGCAAATAAGCCTTTTCAAATTCAAAAAGGGTGATATAGGAAGAGCGCAGATACTCATCAAGTGTTGCTATGGTATTAATTATGCACGAGTGGAATATGATGTTGAACATGATTTATGAAAAAAGAAAATAACACGTTGTCAATCATTTGCACGGTGAAAAATGATAAAATGTTGTATTTAATAATTGTAGAGGCATTTAAGAAAGAAAACAAAGAGACAACTCAATTTCCATAGTAAAAAGTAATAAACAGAGAAGAGAAATCATAAATGAGTGAAGATAGGCAAATAAATTCACATAGAGTGGGAAGGGGAAGGGGTGTGCAAGTATTAACAGAATAATAAAGACATGTTTAAAGACTAATTAACAAAACATGTTCGTTATGGTAAGAGCCTAAAAATATCCCTAGCAGAGTCGTCATGCTGTCGCGCCCCCCTTTTCTCGCAAAATCGGGTTTCGACATTTTTGGGACAACTTCTTTTGAGAGGGTAAGGAATTGGAATTGAGAGAGTCGCCACCTAACGGATTTTTGCGTTAGGGAACCTAGATCAGATAACTCATATTACCAGTTTACATCACCAGAGATCGGGTAAGAGCTCAAATTACCTCGAGGGGAAGGTGTTAAGCACCCCTCGAGGTCCACAATAGTGCGTCCCGGCCGAACTTACATTAAGAGAATTAGTCTAAGGAAAAATAAAGCAATTTGGACAAATAAAATACTCGATTTATTTTAGAACATGAATGGGGGGGTCCTAAGTTTTTTAGCCTATAGGATCATCCCGTGCAATACTTTGTAGCTCTCTCAAGTCGGGGTGCTACTCATAGTATTTAGCGCACGGACTATCACTCCTACTACCCGATTACTATCTTTAAGTTGTTACTTAAGCGTTCTAGTCAATTCTAGTTCGTTTCCTATGCGTGCACTACCCGTACCTTACCTATGGCCCTGAAGGTATTAGGACCTCTATTTGTGATAGTTCTAGACCCAGCCTATGTTGCTCAAAAATGTAAAAGTCTAGGCGACAAGCAAAAACAATTAGGACTTTCAGATAGCAAGCAAATATGGGCTCATATTGACCTCCACACATAAACAACAAAGGCACGCAATTGATTGACATGATTAATTTAAAGTCTTATAGGCAGGATATCTATGTGTGAAATAAGCAAGCAGTGATATATAGAAGCAGTTTCATTAAGGTGAATGTCAAGACCTATTGTTTGCCTACTGATTTTATTCAGTAATATTTGGGCCTTTCAGGCTGTAAGGAATCACAGTTTCTAATCGAGAATTGTTATTAAGACCTATAGGCATGTTGTCTAAGTGATTGACAATGGCGATTGTATTCAGAACCAATTAGTATAATCCTATAGGCATGATATCTACGAGTGTGCTGGTTATTATACTATGGACATGACTTCTAGGCATAGAACTAATTTTAGCTTTATAGACATGTTTCATAGCTTTGTATTTCCTTTTTACCCCATAAGCATGCTTTCTAATTAATGTACTGACTTAAGTCCTATATGCATGATTTCTAGGTTTGAAACTGGTTTCAGTACTATAGGCATGGTATCTATTGAATTATTTTAACCCTATAGGCATGGTATCTATTGAGTAGTAATACGGGCAGAAATTGTATATATTACCATAAAAACAATTAAATCAAACATTGAGGTCCTATAGGCATGATTTCTAACATATGTTCGTTGGACAAGTTAATTCAACATATAGGCAGGATTTCTAATGCAATTTTAATCCTATAGGCGGGATTTCTAATGCAATTTAATCCTATAGGCAGGATTTCTAATATGCAAGCATGGTACAACGCTCACATGATTTTAACAAAGATGATGTAAAATAATATTAACAGAACAAATGAAACCCTATTGGCAGGATTTTAACCCGAATTGCCCAAAGAAAATAAAGGCCCTTCCCAATTATACTATACATCCCAGAATCTGCTCATTAAAAACTTATTAAACCAGAGTAATGAATAAATTACATAATAGTAATAAGATAAACTATAGGGAGCCTTCATTAGTCCCAAATAAACCTGGGAAACCAGGCCTTCAAACGAATCAACTTTGAAGCTCATTTCATAGGGACAACATAGCCAAGAATGGGTGATTCACCCATAGCACATATAGAACCAGGTTTCCAGTGTGTCAAAGTTCCCAAGGGCCTTAGGGACCCAAGGAAATGCTCACACCAAAACCACATATTCAGAAGATGATTCACAAGAGATTGGTAACCAGTTCCCAGTGTGTCAGAGTTCACATGAGTCTCACATGGACCCTGAGCAGTGCTCACACTGGGGTGGTTGAGAACCTAAGGGACTAAGAGTGGAAGTTTTAAAAGAGTGACAGCAAAAGGAAGTAGGGACGATTTTAAAATAGTGCTGAGTTCAGAAGAAACAAAGTTCAGAACACAGAATTGCATTCAGCAAAAACAAGCAAGGTTTGTAAAGTACATAGTTTCAAAGAGACCTAATTATACTAAGTGAGCATGCTGACATTTAGGACAACCATTGCTTAATCATAGAAACAATTTAGGCAAAACAGTTAGATTATCACATGACATGTTAGCAAACAAATTGACAAGTCTCATGAATTAAGTAACAATACATATCTGCAAAGTTAGGATAAGTTAACTAATTGCATGCTGATAGTATCTTAAGGAATGCAAAGTTCAGAACAGGTGCATGATTAACAAACAGTGTGCATGAGATAAGTTAAACATTAATCTAGCTTTTAGGAAGATTCATATTATTCAAAATAACTAATCTTAAATTAATAGTATTAACTATAGGATTAGACAAAGTCATAGAAGCATAAGGGCAGAATCATACTCGGAATTTAAATATGCTGGTAGAGCAACACATATTATGAAAAACATGAAGAATAAAGTGACAATGGATTAGGGCTTACCAGTTAAGCAGGAAAGCAAGTAAGCACAACAGTAAGTCCAGAATCAAATGGCCTCGGCTTTTAGCCGGCCAAGACCAAAAACAATGAGCGAAGAGAATTAGAGTAAAGAATCTAAGTTTCAATGAGAGTATTAGAGTTCGAGTTTGTCCTAAAGGGAGAGGGGAAAGGGTTTAAATAGTGTTCAATTAGACAGACAAATAAGGGAAGTAATCAAACACATATAGGTAAGGAAAGAAATTAATCATAAAATTAATTGAAGTCAAAGTTCAGTAAATTAATAAGGCATAACAGCGTGTAATCAGGCGAGTAACATTTAAAAAAAGGAAAATATCAATTAACAGTCAATTCAAGGCAAATAAGGTAAGAAAATAAAGGAAACATGGTATATTGAGCAGAAGTAAGGGAAGTTTTAGTCATATACGAAAAAGGAAAATATTTAAAATCAGTCAGGAAGGAAAGATTTAAACCCTAATTTTTAGGTAAAACGCATAAATCGGCAGAAATAAAAAAGACAAAGAGTCACATGTTTCATAGGATGAACATAGACAGGAATATACTCAAAGAACACATAATCAAACCAGATCTGATCCCAAAATAAAAGGTCTGAAACCCTAATCTTAGGTAAACCATAAAATCGATAAAAAATAAAGGTAAAGAATCAAATATTTTAGTAAAATGAACAGAGACAAGAGGTTGTTCAAAAAGAAAAATTAGAATCGAACCAGGTCTGAGACCCTAATTTAGGGCAAATAAAGGAAATTAACAAGAATAGGCAGATTCGCACATAATGAAGTGAATATAGACGAGATAATGCTAAAAATCAAAGTTTGAATCAGTTTAGGTTCGAATCAAAGAGAATCTGAAACTATAACCTTTAGGGCTAAGTAAGAATCCACAAGAGATACGTAAAACAACCGTACTCACAAAGAATACGGGATGAACACGGATAGAATACACAATAGGTTAAGTATTTTGAACCAGGTTTGGTTCGAATCTCTAAAGATCTACTTGCCATTTTAGGCAAGCCATTAGGAAATACAAAAATTGGGTAGCCGGTAAGGAGATAAGACCGAATAAGGTAAGGAAACATAGATTGATTCCATTCCTGGGTTAGAATCAGAGAGATTTTGAGTGACGGCGCTAGGGTTTTGAGAGGAGAAGAAGAAGAGAGAGTTTGAGGGCGACGGAGTGGGTGAAAATGGGTTAGAGTTTGAGGGCGGCGGAGTGGGTGAAAATGGGTTAGGGTTAGACGGGTAGGTTATAATTAAAAAGGGGTGGAGTGGTACGAGCCGTTGATATTCAGATATCAAAGGTTGTGATTTAAAAAGGTTGGGTCGGGTGTTTTGGACGGGTATAGGTCTGGGTTAATAGGTATTTGAGTATTAGGTATTAGGGTATTGGACTGGTGTATTAGACTAGGGTAATTGGGTAGTGTATAGATCCGAAATTGGGTTTTTAGGGGCTATATTTTAAATACCCAATTTAATAAATAAATAATTTATAAAAAATAATAAATAAATAGAAAAAATATCAATTGTGCATGAAAATGATTTAAAACAATTATTTAACATTATAAAAATATATAAGTCATTTTCTTATATAAATAATGTAATTATGCATATATATATATGGGCTATTATTGAAAAATATGCAATTTTAGCCCAAGGATGCAAAAAATACAATTATAATAAATATATAAAAAATATTTAAAACTTAATATGGATATAGATGATGAAAATTAAATAATAAATCATCATAAAATTTGTTTGAGATGCAATTAATAATTACTTATATAATAAAATGCAGGAATAAATTGATTAAAAGCTTTTTTTTTTAAAACATTATAGAAAATTATGGAAAATACTTGATGATGCTCATGTACTATTTTGAAGGTATATATGTATTTTTGACAAATATGACGAAAAATTGGGTATCAACAGCTGCCCCTCTTTACCCGGGAAGGATGAAAGAGTTATCAGGTGAAAAAAATGATGACCAATTGTGACAGGATAGGGTGATTTGAAAGAATATAGGTCGCACTCCGGCTTCTAAGCTACCTACATATCCCTAGTTTTACAGGAATCTGGCCATGTGTAGTTCTGGATCCAATGATGGAGTAAACCAATGGAGTTGTTGTAAGAACGAATAAAATGTTCCAAGTAGGGCTAATTGGAGTTTGAAATGGTTATGGGTATATGAGACTGGGGAACCGATGGTGAATGGTTATGTTTGGGATACTTTGAAGGATGTGGATGGGAACTGGAGTGGACTGCTCCTGTTGGGATAATGGTTACTCTCTAGACCACCTGCAAATTTACAAAAATACATTGAAAGCAAATATGCATAAATTATTGCGTAAACTTAGACATGATGCAAATTCCCTTTGGACTATGAAGACTGTCTTTGGATGGTGAGGATGACGTCCTTAGACCATGATGCCGGGGCCATGAATTGTATGGTAAGAGATTCGCAAGCCATGAAATGATGTTCTCGGGCCATGAAGATGGTGTCTTCGGACCATGATGCCTATGAATAATGATGTTCAAGTTTAAGAGATCCTCAGGCCATGGCATGATTTCTGGCAATGAGGATGATTCCTTCAGACTATGATGCCTTCGGACAAGTTGGATATATTCCAGCCCATGAGGTGCAGAGGTATGATGCTAAAGGTGATAACAAGACAGAGCTTAGTCTTATGAAAACGGAAGGCAATGCTTAGCCTTATGCAGAATCTGAGGCAGGGCTTAGCCTCATGCAAGGATTGAGACAGGGCTTAGTCTCATGCAGAGAGAAGGAAATTCTTAGCCTTATGCAGATGGAAGGCAGGGCTTAGCCTCATGCAGGAATTGAGACAGGGTAGTCTCATGCAGAGAGAAGGAAATGCTTAGCCTTATGTAGATTGGGAGGCAGGGTTTAGACTCATGCAGGATTGATATAGGGCTTAGTCTCATGCAAAGAGAAGTCAATGCTTAGCCTTATGCAGATGGGAGGCAAGGCTTAGCCTCATGTAGGAATTGAGACAGGGATTAGTCTCATGCAGAGAGAAGGCAATGCTTATCCTTATGCAGATGGGAGGCAGGGCTTAGCCTCATGCAGGAATTGAGACAGGGCTTAGTCTCATGAAGAGAGAAGGAAATGCTTAGCCTTATGTAGATTGGGAGGCAGGGTTTAGACTCATGCAGGATTGATATAGGGCGTAGTCTCATGCAAAGAGAAGTCAATGCTTAGCCTTATGCAGATGGGGGGCAAGGCTTAGCCTCATGTAGGAATTGAGACAGGGATTAGTCTCATGCAGAGAGAAGGCAATGCTTATCCTTATGCAGATGGGAGGCAGGGCTTAGCCTCATGCAGGAATTGAGACAGGGCTTAGTCTCATGAAGAGAGAAGGAAATGCTTAGCCTTATGCAGATTGGGAGGCAGGGCTTAGCCTCATGCAGGATTGATATAGGGCTTAGTCTCATGCAGAGAGAAGTCAATTCTTAGCCTTATGCATATAGGAGGCAGGGCTTAGCCTCATACAGGAATTGAGACAGGGATTAGTCTCATGCAGAGAGAAGGCAATGTTTAGCCTTATGCAGACTGGGAACCAGGGCTTAGCCTCATACAAGGATTGAGACAGGTCTTAGTCTCATGCAGAGAGAAGGCAATGCTTAGCCTTATACAGATTGGGAGGCAGGGCTTAGCCTCATTCAGGATTGATATAGGGCTTAGTCTCATGCAAAAAGAAGGCAATTCTTAAACTTATGTAGATGGGAGGCAAGGCTTAGCCTCATGCAGGAATTGAGACAGGGCTTAGTCTCATGCAGAGAGAAGGCAATGCTTAGACTTATGCAGATTGGGAGGTAGGCTTAGCCTTATGCAGGAATTGAGATAGGGCTTAGTCTCATGCAGAGAAGGAAATGCTTAGCCTTATGTAGATGGGAGGCAGGGCTTAGCCTTATGCAGGAATTGTGACAGGGCGTAGTCTCATGCAAGGGGAAGGCAATGCTTAGCCTTATGCAAAATAGGGAGGCATGACTTAGCCTCATGCAAGAATTAAGACAGAGCTTAGTCTCATGCAGATACAATATGAAGAGTGAAGCATTCTTAGCTGACAATGTGTTTTGTGTATAGCAATTGTGTTGTTGCGCCGGTGCTTATTATTCCTGCACCCAAATAAAAATTTGTGAGTTTTGCGAGGGAGGTTGGTTTGTGTCTTTGTTTACTTGATCTACTCCACTCTGGACCCTGAGCAGTGCTCACACTGGGGTGGTTGAGAACCGAAAGGACTAAGAGTGGAAGTATTAAAAGAGTGACAGCAAAAGGAGGTAGGGACAGATTTTAAAACAGTGCTGAGTTAAGAAGAAACAAAGTTCAGAACACAGAATTGCATTCAGAAAAAACAAGCAAGGTTTGCAAAGTTCATCCAATTAACAGGGCATAACTTTCACGCCGCCCTTTTTCCCTCGTGGAGCCCGGGGTTTCGACATTTGGGACAGCTCTCTTCCTTTTGGGACGGGGTATGGGATTTGAAGTGTCGCCACATAACGGATTAAGGTGCGTTAGGGCACCTAAAGCAAATAACTCATAAACCGGTTTACATCACCAGAGATTGGGTAAAGGCTCGAAATTACCTTGAGGGGAAGGTGTTAGGCACCCCTCGAAGTCCACAACGGTGGGTCCCAACCAAACTCAATTTAAGCGAATTAGTCTTTAAAGGAAAATAAAATAATTTAAAAATAAATAGAGATTACTTTAAAATGAAAATTAGAGGGGTCCTAGGTTTATTAGTCTATAGAATCACTTCTATGCAATACTCGGTAACCTTTCTCAAATAGAGGTGTTACGCGTAGCATTAGCGCACAGGTCATCATCTCCTTTACTACCCAGCTACCCTCCCCTTTTCAATTATTACCTAAGCGTTCTAATAACATCCCGTACGTACCTTATGCGTGCATTACTCGTCCTTTACCTATGGCCCTGGAGGTGTTTAGGACCTCTATCTAAGGTGGTTCTAGACTCACCTATGTTGCTTAAAACAAGAAAACTAAGCAACAAACAAAAATCAAGTAGGACTATCACATAAGGAGCAATTAAGGGAGCTCATGTTTACCTCCACAAATAGACAAACAAATGCACGCTATTCAGACAAGCGATTTTTACGGATTTAGGATCCTATAGCAAAGATATGTAAATAAGCATAAACAAAATATATAACAGTTTTATTAAAACAAGGTTGTGAGAACCTATCAGTTTGCCTACTGATTTTTATCACTTACTGAATCTGGGCACGTTTCAAGCAGAAAGAACTTCACAATTTTAAACCCAAGATTTTAATTATCCTACAGGCTTGCCTAAGTGATAACCGAGCAGAATCCTATGGACATGGTATCTAAACTGTAAACCAGTAATTGATTTTAACAGGAAGATTTCATCTTTTTAGATCCTACATGCATGCTTTCTATGTGCTGAAACTGATTACAAGCATTATTTCCTATAGACATGATATCTAAAAATAGAATCCTATTTTTACACTTACTTCCTATAGGCATGATGTCTAAGTGTCAAGACTGATTTTACACTTATTTCCTATGGGCCTGATATCTAAGCGAGTAAACGTGTTTACCAATTTCCAAGCGAGTTCAACAAAGAAGATCTTAGAAATATGATTTCTAATGCACACAGGGAGGTTTTGAAAATATGATACTTGATGCAGAATTGATAAACGACCTAGAAGCAGGATTTCTAGGATGCAAGTATGAAAATTCATGATCATAAGTAATAAGATAAGTCCTATAAGCATAGTTTCTAACGCACATAAGGAGTCACCACAACAGCCTATAAGTATGATTTCTACCCGGACATGATAAAAGATATATAAAAATCCCTCCCCGGCTTTTACTAATAACCCCATATCCGTTTTACAAGGATTATTATTATAGACCAATACAAATGAATTTCATAATGAAAATCACTATACTATAGGGAGCCTTGGCAGGCCCAAAGTCAACATGGAAGTAAGGACTTCAATCAAGTCTGGAGTACGCCATCAGTTCATAATAACACAACTGGGCTTCTGGTGTGTCAAAGTTCCCAAGGGCCTCAGGGATCCCGGGCAATGCTCAGACCAGAACATTTTCAAAGAAATAGTTTTGTAAACAATTTTGGAAGGCCAGCCCCAATGTGTCAGAGTTCAGAGGAATCTCATGGAATCCTAGGCAGTGCTCACACTGGGGGAGGGGGGGGCAGGACCCTAGATATCTAAGAGTAGGAGTTGAAAATAGTATATAAAAGTAGGAGATAGTTTTTAGAAGAAAAAAAATAGTTTGGACTTAGAGGTGAATAGAAACAGATTACAAGATTACAAAAAAAACTACAAACAGAACCACATTTAGCAGATTGAGTTCAGACATGAATTCCAGTAGTTAAACAATCACCAGGAACACTGGAATCATAGACAGGACAGAGTCACAATTAAGTCAAACAAGGTTTCACATGGTTGGAATTCACGTAGTTCATTAACTATTACTAGGTGAGCATATAGACATGTATTAACCAGAGAACAACATGTTGAAATTAAGTTACTAATCATACAGTCATACAAAAGGGGGTGGGTTAGTAGGAATTAAACATGTTATTTTCAGAGATAAGTAAACAAGTATCATAGGCTAAACAGAGACATGCTAAGGTAGACTAACTATACTAACACACAGCACAGGACATGTTAATAGGAGTTTAGGCATGCTAGTAAGAGGGCAATAAATATACAAATAGGATCCAAGAGTCTAGCCTTTGTTTTCAGCCGGCTAGACAGAGCAGCGAGTAGAAATAACAGAAGAATCACGGTTGAGAGTGTGTGAGTAGGAGTAAGAGTTTGTGTGTGTGTCTGTGTCTCTCTATGTATGCTCGTGTGTTTTGAAAAATCAGAATGGGGGATTATATAGCACTTAGCAGGGTAAAACAAATAAGGCAAAGAATAATTCAGAGTTCATAAATAAGGTATACAAATAAAATCAAATAGTTAATTGGGGCTAAACTCAATCAAATAACTCAACAAAATCCGGGAAAGACCCCTCAAAATAAGGGAGAATCAATTAACAACCCAGGTTGAGGTTTAATAAAGGTAAATAAATAAATATGAGACATTTAGGGGGCGGTTAAAATGATTAAATCTCATATATCATGCTAATAACCTAATTAAGGCAAGTAGTACCAATTATGAGTCACAAATAAGGAAAATAGGAAAAAATCACATAAAGTAACAATCTCAGCAGAAAAATATAATTTGAACCCTAATTAAGCAAATAAAATCAGTCAATCTCCTTTAATTGACAAAACTAAAGAATAACAGACAAATGTTGAAAAAATCAGTGAAATAAGCATAACCCTAGGGGTTAGAACATAGATATGAAGACCAGTCAAGCAAACAAAGAGAAACGGAATTAAACACTCAAACTCTTTAGAAAAGTTTTGCAGAAACGCAAAGAGACGAAACCCTAGTTTTAGAGAAACACTAAAATCGGTTAATAGTAGGAAAAATATAAGGATTTTAAAGAGAAACATCAAATAAACTTAAAATCATCTCAGATCTACAAGGATCTGAACAGACTCAAGTAGCAAAAGACTAGGGTTTTAAAAATGACAGAGATGAGAAGAAAATCTGGTTTGGAACCAGAGGTTTAAACCATAAACGTGAAGATAATAGTACTCACAAATGGAGATGAACACAGGCAGGTTCATCGAGAAAAATGAGAGGTTTAGGACCAAGTATATTCCTTCAACCAACAACAAAATCGAACAACCAGTGAAGATAGGAGGCCGGTTGGGGCCTAAAATCAAAGGGAAACCCCATAGATTGAAGGGTTTACGGCGACGGCAGCTAGGGTTAGGGGAGAGTTTGAGAGAAAATAGAGGAGGAGGGATTCAAGAGCGGCGGGGTTGAAGAAATGACTAGGGTTAGGGGTCGTTTGGTGTAATTAAAAAAGAAAAATGATCCTGGACCGTTGATCTCAGGGGAGAGTTTGAGAGAGAAGAGAGGAGGAGGGATTCAAGGGAGGCGGGGTTGAAGAAATGACTAGGGTTAGGGGTCGTTTGGTGTAATTAAAAAAGGAAAACGATCCTGGACCGTTGATCTTTTGAGATCAATGGCCAGGATTTGATCTGAGGGGTTGGGCGGGTTTTAAAAATTAGGTCAAGGTGTTTAGGCTGTGATTTTTAATTGGTCTGGGGTAATATTTGGGCTAAGGTCCGAAATTAAACAAATTAAAAGAGGCTATTTGTTAAATACCCAATTGATTTGATAAATAATTTTAAAAAAAAATAGTTATTAAATTATAAAAATTATTTTTATGCATAAAAATGATTTAAAATAATTACTTAATATTATAAAAATACAAAAGGTTATTTTCTTGTGAAATAAAGTAATTATGCATTTGTGGGCTATTATTGCAAAGTTATTGCAATTATAACCCTAAAATATAAATATGGCTATTCATGAAATAATTAAAACTTAGTGTAAATATAAATGATAAAATTAAGCAAATAAAATTATCATAAAGCCATTTGTGATGCAATTAGTAATTATTTATATAATAAAATACTGGGATAAATTAATTAAAAATCCTTTAAAAATGCAAAAATTATGAAAAAATATCAATTGATGCTTATGCATTGTTTTGAAGATATATATGTATTGGTAAAAAAGAGTTTCACACGTAAGCCAACTTTTGACAACTCAGCCAGACACGTGGA